>CM060182.1:3235289-3483000 GCA_030549775.1 Tamarix chinensis
AAAATTAAGAGTCCCATACTTATCCATGCTCTAGGGTTAGGAGTAAGGCGTAATTCAATCTACCAAGCTACAAAGCATACATAGAGCTTCATAAAATTATCAAAAAAGGAAAAAAAAAATATAGGCAAATGATGGCATTGCGGGCATTTCAAACTAAGTAAGAAAAAAGATCGACAATAGAGAGGAGGCGTACGAATTCGACGAAGGCCTGATTCCGATTTGCGCCCACATTACACTTGGTATTAACGACCTGGCCAAAGGGTTTACAGAGTTGTATAAGCTCCTCCTCACTGCAATCCCACGGAAGGTTACGCAAGTGGATGACCTTCGATGGTGTTTGCGTGTTCCTGAATTGTTGTGTCGCCATGTGCGTTCCTCTGGACTTACGAAAGCGCAAGGAACCGGAGTTCACCGAAGAATGGTGCAATTTGCTGAAATTGCAGACACGGAGAGAAGCAAAGATCACAAAACGGGATGCTGTACAAAGAAGGTTCTGGGTCCTTCAACAAGGTTTTCAGTCATCCGGGTTCTTTTTCGCCGGGTCGCCCCTTTCTTATGACTCTTTCCTTTCTTTTGTCGTTGGCCGGGCAACCTTTCATTTCAGTTAATATTATCTAAAATAATAATATAATCGACACGCATATATTATTTATATATCAAATTTATTAAATAAATAGTATTTGAAAAATTATTTGATATATAATGAATTAATATATATTAATAAAAAAATTGGGCATTTTTTTGATAAAATATTTTTATAATAACTTTATATTTATTTAAGATTTAAGATTTAATTTTAATAAATCATATTATAAAATAATAATTGATCTTTGAAAATGATAATAAATTATATTAATTATGAATAATTTTTTATGTTTTATTTTTATTATTATTAATTGATATGAGTTGATACTCATAATTTGTAATAATTGATTATAATTAGTATTATCTAGTTTTATATATTGTGATAATAAATTTTAAAATAGTAAGTACAGGAAATAATATAAGGAGTAAAAAAATTATAAAAAGATAGTATGGTTAATATAAATAATAAAATATTAGGAGAAAGATGAAATAACAAAATAATACTATATATAGAAATGACAAATACAAAATATACGTAGCAAATGACTGAAGAGGGAAATATATAATATAGTTAGATATTTTGAAATACTTCATTAGAGATAACATTTATTATGGATGTACTTTCTTTTCCATCGTTTTCACGTATCAATATTTTTAGTCCGTTACGATATGTAACTCTTGACACTGCAACATACAGCCAACCGTGACATTTATCATATTCAGAATGGGAGATAAATAGCCATGAAGTAGTTCATTGGGTAATGATTATGTGAGCACTTATAATGCAATTATCATATTAATAAAGGAATATGAAGAAGTGAACGCTGATAAAGGGAGGATGGGAATGTAGCAATTGTTTAGGTTATCTATGTTACTTAGTTAATATATATTTATCGCTAATAAAGAAAATACTTATAATGAAGGTATTGTGAGATTTTCATTTGTCATATCAATGTCGTTCGGTGTTCCCTTTGGTGTTCCAATATTATTCAATTAATATGCACTTATTATATCAACAAAGAGAGATAAAAAAAAGTGTAAACTGATAAAGGGGTGAGGACAATAAAGCGGTCATGTGGTGGTTTCTATATTATTCAATTAAGATGCATTTATCATATTAACAACTAGAGATAAATATCAATGCAGTCGAATTGTGTTATTAATTATTAATAATTTATTTTCCTTTATTTTTAATACATAAGATCTGCTATTTGCAAAGGTTACTAATAAATTAAATAAGAAGACAACATAATCCCATCACAAATGAATCAAGGCATCGAAGTGCAAAAAAAAAATATACAAGCTATCTTAGCTACTAAATGTGTGAGTTATGCATGTATTGTAACATACCAACAACCCATTGCCTCTCCTTTTATTATTCTCTTTATCTTGTTTGAACACCCTCATCCTTATTCATCATACGTTCAACTCATTCCATTGAAGAGTATCTTGGAAGCTTACTATCATCATCAACTATTTATGTTGGTGGAATCATCTCCCACTCTCTACTTTTGCTTCATTTTCTTATGATTCTTTGTATACTAACCGTATACTTTTGACATAATTTGCTAGGTTGGGATCTAACTTAACTTCTTATAAAGGTAAAATATAGTTTGCTTGTATTAAAATATAGTTCCTATTGAGATTCCATGCGTCACAATAAAATATGGTGTTTTTAGCTTATTTAGCGTGTTAATATTTTTTTTGTTAGAAGGTATCATATGATGTTATTATGTGTTGAAGATTTATATATGACATGTATATAAGTTGCTTTTCTTTAAAAAAAATATATATTATAGGACAATTCTTGAAACTTTTGATCTATGAATGATTAAGGAATTCATGAAATATGGTTGTTGTAAACATATGAATCTATGTTAACTTTCATGTTTTACTACTGTAAAATTGCTAGGAGTTAGAAAGACTATTTGGTAGCAAATTAAATATCTATGTGTCTACTTTCCAATACAACTTTTAGATATCAAAAATATTTAGTATTGAAGAATTTATCGTCATTTCTCTTCAAGTGCGCAAACATATTTTGTCCCCTCGAGAAACTAAGCCTTGGGTTGGGGTTTACCTTTTGGGATGGAGTTTCCATTTATGTTATATAGGGATTATAAGTTGTATTTTTAGGTGAAAATGATATTTAATACGATCACTTAGCTTATTATTAATCAAGTTATGAATGATCAAAGATTAAGTAAAAACCATGAAAATATTCGATCTACATGTCACTTCATTGAAGATATGCATGGGTATTCTTGGCATTCTTCCTTGTAGGGATGAACATAGTATGGTTCACTTCATTTGGTTTAGAGTTTAAAAAGTTATGGTTTAGTTTTAAATTTTTTAAACGATTTGGTTACTATTTGAAAACATTAAATTATGATTTATAAACCGCAAACTATATATATAATTGGTAATATCATCATTAAGCGAGTATTATTTAGTGTAATTCTATCTATTAGTTATATTGTAAGTATATGTATGTAATACCCCAAAATTCACTACTTTTTTTCAAAAGGCGGACGAAATTATAATAGAAGTATTTAATTTCAAACCCGTGAATTCTAGGGATGTTACCGCCACACTTAGTACCAGACTGGTTCTCTCTGACCATTCCAGTACCAAGTGCTAAGGCTAAAAAGAAAAGAGTAATCAATTATAAATCAAACAGTATAAACTTCAAATAAGCACTATATGGTAGTAAAAGGAAAATCAGAGTGAGCGTAAAAGAATTATAATTCATTTCCAAAAAGGGAAATAATTGTACAAAGGTTAAACAGTTTATCTCAAAAGCTCAATACAATAAACAAATTAAAAATGATAGATCCAATACAAAAGAAATAATAGAAGAAAAATAAAATAACGAGAGGAGTGAATCCGGCCACATATATGCTCAACGCTCAGCTCCACCGGATGTCTCGCCCACCTGAAAAAGTAAAAAAGGGTCTTCTGCTCGTGAGAATAAGCGGCACTCATGAAAAGGGTGCTCAGTACGCTACGTATTGAGTAAGGTAACCGAGCACTAAGACCCACACATAAGCACATAAATCACACAGAAGAATAAAAGAGCACAATCATAAATGTATATGATCAACCAGGTAAAAGTATAAAGGCCCATATATAATATGGATTAATTACTTAATTAATCACTGATCAGAAGTCGATTCACACCATACTTTTTATCAAATCTACGCGAGTACGGAAACCCCACTATTATAGCCGGTGGACCGGTAACACACAGGGTATATAGTTCCTGACCACTATTATAGCTGGTGGATCGGTCTCAAGGATACCGTAGTACCTGGCCACTATTATTCGCCGGTGAACCGGTATGGCCCCTACTCGCATGGTGTTCCATTGTAATTACTTAATGTATTTCTCATGTCCTGGCACAAATACGTTCAGTTTTATTGAGCACGGAATCCCCCCACTATTATAGCCGGTAGACCGGAAACTCACAGGTACAGAACCTGACCACTATTATCATCGGTGGACCAGTTACACATAGGACATCATGTTCTAACCACTATTATACATCGGTGGACCGGTCTGGGCCCGGCTCAACAATCTTCTACTTTAAATGATTAGTGTCTTAAGTATCTTATTCAAAAGCCTTCACCCTAAACGTGCATGAATCACTCCATTTACACTTCACACATCGCAAATTATAAATTCCACCCTCATAATTACACTTTAATCACCAAATACACATGATAAGCTACCACAACAAACCCTAGTTCGATCTCCTGCGTACCCTTATATCACTCCATGTACTAATTTTCCTCCAAAGTGTTCAAACATCCAAACAACACTTACATTACCTTCCTTACATCCCAAATCAACTTTTCATACGTAAATTTCATTCCCATGCAGACTTTATACACCCCATGCAATCCTTCAAAATTTTCATGCAGAACCCTAAAACTCCCACGTGAAACCCTAGATTCAACCATGCAAACCCTAGATCCATCAATGCAAAACCCAAGATTCCTCCATGCAAAAACCCTACATTCAATCCACACAAAACCAAAGATTCATCCATACCAAACCTTAGATTCAAACCTTATAAAACCTAAAGATTCATCCTTACCAAACCCTAAATTCAAACCATATAAAACCAAAGATTCATATATACAAAACCCTACATTAGATCCTCTCATACAAAACCATAAAATGGATTCTCTCATATAACATCATAAATTAGATTCTCTCATACAACATCATAATTTAGATTATTCTATATAACATTATAAATTAAATTCCCCTACATAACACCATAAATTATATTCTCCCATACAAACCATAAATTAATATCCTCACATGCATGTCTTATAAGGTCACAACACCTATCATCACATAAACATAATACACATGCCATATAAACATAAAAAAACATACTTCAACTCCATATCATACCATATACGAAATAATTAACAATGATAAACATATAATACATAGCATATGAAGCACATAATGCATATAATCACACAAAAGGCCTTAGTAACACCCTTACCTAAAACGACACCGATCTTGGAGCACGCTCCTACGCCTCCTTAGAGCTTTGATTGGTTTCATCTATTATGAGGGAAAAGCTAAAATTAGACTCCCTCCTACCAAAAATACTATTAATCACTAACTTATTATAAGACTAGGTTTTTAATAAAATAATTATATATTTATAAAATAACATTAACTAATTACTAACTTTGCTAAAGATATAGAAATAATATAAATATTATAAAAGTTGATAATATAAGGTTGAAAACTTTACCCTAATAATAATAATAATGATACTAAAATAATAATAGCGAAGATACTAAAAACAGTATCAATGTTAATATTAACAAGAATAATAATAATAGCAACAATAACAAAAATAATACTAATAATAATATTAGTAAAATAAGTAACAAAATGTAGTAATAATAATAATGATAAAAACAATTATAATATTACAAAAATAATAATGACCTTAATGGTAATAATAGTAAGGATAATAATCGAAGGTAAAATAAATTAGGGTTTCTACCCTACATTGAATAATAATAATAATAACAACACTAATAAGAATAATAAATGCTAATGATAATAATAACAAGACTTGATATTTATAATACTACTACTACAACTCAAAATAGGCACAATAGGGTTTCAGCTCTATATAAAATAATAATATTAACATTGAAAATAATAATAATAATAAGAATAATAATAATAATAATAATAATAATAATAGCAATATTAATGGTAAGGTAGTTGTAATAATAATACTGGAATAATAATAATAACAATTTCAAAATAGTAAATAATAATAATAAAAATAACATATTAATATTAATAATAAAGATAATAACAACAACAACAACAATAATAATAAAATTGAATTAAAAATATAATAGGACTTCGGCTCTCAACAAAAATAATAATAAAAACATTAATAATAATAATAATAATAATGCATATTAATAACAGAAATAATAATAATAATAATAATATTTATATTCAAATAAACAAAATAAAATAAATTAAGGCCTATAAAAATGGGGAAAAGGGTTGAGAGGGTCTAGAGTTCAACCTTAGGCTGGCGGTGAGGGGCAACACCAGAGGTGGTGCACGACAGCGGCGGCGGTGGTCGGAAAAAGGGAAGAAAAGGGTAAAAGTTAAATGCTGGGAACAAAATAGGTAGAATAGAGGTGGGGGTTGGGGTGATTATGGTGGTATAGAAGGAGAGGGATAGAATAAGGGTGGTGGCGCAGCCAAAGGTGGCGGTGCACGGCGGCGGCGGCGGTGTCCGAATGGGGAAGAAGGAGAGAAAGGGAGGAGGAGAGGGAGGAAGGGAAAAGAAAGGTAGGGAAATGTAGAGGAGGGTCTGCAGAATATAATGGGAGGGAAAAGGAGTGGCGGTAGTGGCGGAAGTGGTGGCTAAGGGTGGTTCGAAGGGCTGTAGTGGTAGGAGAAAGGGTTGTTTGGGAAGGTTACTTCACACAACTGGGTTGACTTGTGTAGGAAGAATCGAGGGGGATGGGTGGTTTAGTTAGCTAGAGGGTGGTGCAGGGAGGACTTAGGTGGCCGAATTTGGTGGCGTAGTTGACTGACGGTAGAGGAAAGGCTGTCTAAAGTTGCGGTGGCGTGAAGGGATGTATTTTCTGAACTCAAGCCAAAACCTCGACTCAACGCTCCCATGGGGGGTATTTATAGACTTGGAGGAAAGTTAGGATAGAAGGGAAGGTGGGAGAGTGGTAGGCAGGAGTGGGTACCGACCGACTATGGCAACCAGCGCACTCCCCGTTCGTGGTCTGCAAGTGGCCAGGGGAGAAGGAAATCGTGCGAGGAATGGGAGAAGTGGTTTGGGTTAATGGGTTACCGAAACAAAGGGAAAGAGGGAGAAGCAAAACAAATGGTCAACGAGGCACAATCGACGGTGAAAAACCAGGGAGCAGGGCGGCAGTTGCAGGTGCTCGACGACGCTGGGTAGGTGTGAAGGAAGAAGAAGAAGAAAGGTGGGAGGAAAACCGGGTAGTTTGGGGAAGAAAGAAAAGAAAAGGGAAGGTGGGTGAACCAGGTGAAAATGGTAAAAATAACTAAACAAAATGCAGCGTTCCATGGGAAAAAGAACCAAAACGCGATGCAGAGAAGGGCAGAAGAAGGAGACAGTCGCGTGGGCTGGGCCGCTCTGAAGGAAATGAAGGAGGGAGGGGCTGGGCTGCTGGAGAAGGAAAGAAAAGGGAGAGGGTGACGGGCCACGACAGGAGGAGAAATGGGCCGGGGAAAGGGGCAAGTCTAAATGGGGGAAAAGGAGAGGAAAAAGAAAAGAAAAGAAAGAAAATGAAAGGGAAAAGGAAAAAAGGAAAAGAAGAATAAAATAAAATAGGAGGTTGGGTAAATTAAATTAAATAGAATATTTAGGATATCTAAAAATAATAATATTTAAATTCCTTTTTAGGCTAATTTAGGATTTTTAAAATATTTTTCATAAATTCTATTTTAATTAGCAAAACACCCTAATTTTCTTTAATTAAATTATTTATAAAATTTATATTAATTTGAAACTATTTTCTATTTCTTATTTTAAATAAAATAATTTATTCAATTAATTTTTGAAATAAAATCTTTAATTAGCTAAAATACTCAAATTTCTCCTAATTAAAATATTTATAAGCTTTCTTCTTGATTTGCCCTAATTAATTTTATTTTATTTTAATAAAAATAATTTATTTAAATAATTTTTCTAATAAAATCTTATTTAACCATAATTTTTAAAATTATAATTTTTGGGGCATTTCAATGTATTTATCATGAATCATTTGCTATAGTAAGATTTTCTCTTCACTATGTCTCTAAATGTATTTATGTTCACCTTTTTTTTTTCATTTACGTACTTAAAGTAGTTAAAGAGTTCTTATAAAATATTTTATGATTTGCAAGTTATTTAAATTTTTTCCCTATTTTTCTTATAATTGCAATTTTGGCTTATATATAAATAATATACATACAAAAACACAAGTATATCTACATAATTTTATTATAAATTATATATTACTATTAAAAAATCCATTTAAATTACAATTTATTATATAATGTTCATTAGTTCAGATTTTCGTAACTTTATGAAAAATATTTTCAATTGAGTAATTAATTTTTTTTACATTAAAAATGTAAAAATTGTAAACCAAAACAAACCAACCTATAAACCGCTAATATGGTTTGGTTTGGATCATTCAAAAAATGGTCTTGAGATGTTTTCAAGCTTCAACAATATAGTATAGTTTGGTTTAAAGCCAAAACCATACCAAACCAAATCGTGTCCATCCATACTTCCTTATTCTTGATGTTCTTCATGCTAACCTTAAATATTTGATTTAAAATAAATTTTCATAATTATACTAATAAAAAAATTTAAGAATATTATTGTATTATATATTTTACATTATTAAGATTTTTTATACAAATTCACCAAAAATTATTTTGGATATAAGGGATAAGAACAGGTTTTGTCCTAACCTAATAAGGCCAACAATAAATGATTCCTAAAGAAAGTGAGTCATGAATAATATTTAGCATTAAAAGGAATATATAATTATGGATCTACAAATTAAGAGTGTTTATCCATGTGTGGTGGTTTTAGTAATAAAAAATGTGAGACTTAATTCTAGAAACCCTCGACTTCTCACCAAAGCTCATATGGTCTTATTTTGGAAGTGGATCTTGTATGGATATAATTTTTTGTATTATCACTGATAGTGGATCTTGTATGGATGTATCCAATCAAAGGATGGTGAAGGATTTAGGGTAGATGAATCCACCACATCCAAAGCCTTATTCTTTTAATGGTTAAATAAGGAGAAGTGAGCCAATGTAATAAAACAAACATTAATATCATTTAAAATTGGTAATTATCAGGATGATGTGTGTTATGTGATGTTTTACTTATGGGTCCATGTGAAATCTTATTAGGAAGACCGTGGCAGTATAAGAGTGTTATGGTATTACTAATGAATATCTAGTTGAGAAGGATAAGAAGTAGCATAAATGTAAACCTTCAAATATAATAATGAGAGCATAGTCAAAAATAAAAAAAAGTTTATTCTTACATGAAAAAGCTATGGTCAAACGTATTCAAGAAGTAAGTTACTATTCCATGATAAAAAAGGAATCCCAGTAAGGGGAGAGAAAATAATAATCCTTAATTAGACAAACTCCTTGATAAGTATCACAATATTTTTCCTAATGAATTACCACTTGGATTGCCACCAAATAGGGGAATAGAACATGCCGTAGATTTAATTCCTAATGTTTCCTTACCGAATACTCTTGCATATAGATGTGATCTAGAGGAGGTTAAGGAGTTAGAAAAACAAATAGTAGAGCTCATAGGAAAAGGGTATATGAAGGAAAGCATGATTACATGTTGTGTGCCTACATTACATGTCCCTAAAGAGGATGGTAACTAGCACATGCATATTGACTCAAGAGTTGTTGATAATATAACTATCAAATATTGATTTCTTATGCCAAAATTGGATGATATTTTAGATGAGTTATGTGGAGCACGAGTATTCTTAAGATTAATCTAAGAAATGGATATCATAACATGAGAATAAGAAAAGGGGATAAATGGAAAACTACATTCAAAATAAAACATGATCTTTATGAATAGATGATGATGCCTTTTGGTTTATGTAATGCACCAAGTTCATTTATGAGACTAATGAATGAAGTCGACCTTTTCTTGGAATTTTCATTGTGGTATACTTAGACGATATAATTCTATACAATAGAAAGGAGCATGATCATCTTATTCATTTAAGTAAATTATTTGATAAGTTAAGGGAGACTAAACTATATGAAAAAATGGAGAAATGTAATTGTATGCTTTCGAGCATAGTTTTCCTTGGATATATTGTGAATAGTGAAGGTATTAAAGTTAATCCCACCGAGATTGAGGCTATTAAAGATTGGTTGATACCTAAGAATATTGATAAGGTAAGGACTTTTCATGATGTGGCAAATTTCTATAGAAGATACATTAAGGATTTTTCCTACTATTATTACACCAATAATATAACTCATGAAGAAGGGTGAATTTAATTAGAGTGAGGATACAACTAAGGCCTTCCAAACATTAAAACATAAGCTATGCAATGTACCTATACTAGCTTTACTCAACTTTGATATATTATTTGAGGTTATGTGTGATGCAAGTGGGGCAGGGATAAGAGGTGTACTCTCACAAGAAAAAAGAGAGATTGCATTTTTTTAGTGAGAAATTAAGTGGAGCGAGACTAAACTATTCAATATATGATAAAGAGTTTTATGCCATCATACTATATCTAGAAACATGGAGTCATTACTTAAGACCTAAGCATTTGTTTTGCATTCGGACCTTGAGAGTTTGAAATATTTACATGGAAAAAAGAAGTCCTAGGCATGCCAAATGGGTTAGTTTCTTACAATCCTTTGTATTTTGTTATCAAACATTTCAATAGTAAAGAAAATATCATGGCAAATGCTTTGTCTAGAAGATCCATAATATTGGTTATGTTGGATGTAAAATTATTGATTTTTGAGATGTTAAAGGAATTATATACTAAGGAAAGAATCAAATTCTCAAAAAACTTCATCAACAAATTAAAGACAACATTGAAAAATCTAATGCTAAATACCAAGCTCACGCAAATAAAAATAAAATTCAACAAGTGTTTAAACAAGAATATTTGGTATGGTTGCATTTGATAAAAGAAGGATTTCCAAAATTAAGAAAGAATAAAGTAATTCCAAAAGAAAATGGACCATTATTTAGAAAATTTGGAAATAATTTATATGAACATAAATTGCCTGAACATTATGGAGGAGTAGCTAGGACTTTAAACATTAGTGACTTATCTCCTTACTATAATGATACTAATTTGAGGACAAATTCTTCTTTATAGGGGGTGAATGATGCAGGAGCATCTTTATCTCACTCTCAATCATAATATTCAAGGGATGAAGAACAAGAATAATTAGAATACCTGGAGATTTAATCTATCGTGTTTGAAAATTCTTATGCTTCTAATGTTTTTGCTACGTAATTCTTGTAGGTATTGTATATGTCTACAAGAAGTTCAATCTATTGAAGATCTTTGATATATAAAACAATGGAATTAAAAAATTACAAAATGCATGGAAGAACAAGGCTACAAGGCACAAATTTGGATTACATATGTTAAATCTATGTATTATATAATTAGAGTTTGTATAGCTTTGTTATTTTTGTTGTATACTTTATAATGCTTGTAAAATATCATTGTAGCTATTTTATATATACTTATTCCATGCCTTAGGGGTTGATTTTATTAATAGGGCCAAATATATGGTCTTACTAATGAAAAGGGCCTATGTGTGTGAATGTATGTATAAACCCTTGTACACTTGATCTTTGGAGAATGAATAAGAATCATATACTTAATTCGAAAGAGAGAACAACACCAAGTGTCATGTGTGTTTCTTCTTCTTCTTCTCTTTTCCTTCTTCAAGTGATATATTTTGAGTCTTAGAGTGTATTATATTGAGAAACATAATATTTCTATTTTGAAGGCTAAAGATATTTGGTTAGTTCTTTCCCACTTTCCAAGAGTATTTTCGACATTAACTTCATCAACCTCTATATTAATAGAAACTTTGAAGATTTTTGTAAGACTTGAGGCCATATTAAGATCTTAGTTTTGTAGAAGATAGTAGTTAATGATCTTCCACATCATATTCTTAGCATTCCTACATCAAATATATTCAAGAGTTATCATTGGAAAAGGGTAAGTTAATAACTCAAAATCATGTTTACCAATGTTGGTTTCGTATCAAAAAAATAGATTTTAATCTCAAAGAGGTTTAATCAAAGGAAAAGCAAATGTTAGTTGGTATGTTATTAGCTAATGTATCGATGAAAATAAAATGTGCGCCTCAATCATCTTAATCCATGCATAAGTCATATGTGGACTTGAAGATAAATCATGCAAGTTCTAGTTTCACACATCGGAGAAGAATACACACAAATAGGAAATAGTAAGATTGTATAAAAGACCGACTGTCTATAAGGATCAAGATCCCATCGGTTCCTTTAATACTAACTCTATTTCCTATGTCTCATTCTAGATGGCAAAATAAATGAAGATGAAACTCTAAAGGGCTAAATTAATAAGTGGTTTGAGAGTCTATCGATTAGAGAATTTACATGTAAAATATTTTCAAAACCTTCTTTGTTATATTTGATTGCAACATTTAGGTCTCACTAGTGTATGATTGATCCGTGTAGAGAGTTCTATCATATTTTCATCAACAACTTTTCATTTCCCATAGACCTATCATCATAAACTTTGATGAAAATATGATAGAACTCTCTACATGGCTCAATTATACACTAGTGAGACCTATAGGTTAGGAGCGAATATAACGAAAAAGGTTTTGAAAATGTTTTAAGCGTGAACTCTCAAATATATGGATAAATATAAATACATTCTTAGACCTTGAAAGAGACAAGATAATCACATTAGACTGATTGTTCATAGCCATTTGAACTCTATAACAACATAAAATTAATTTATTATTGAGTATAGAGGATGAGACCAAAGTTCAATTATAGGATTTATATTTATTATTTTAGAATCTATATCTAGTTAGTTGATGCATTTGTATTCATTATATACTTTCATATTTTCAATCCATACTGATATAAATAGGTAAAATGATGAAGATTAGCAGTGAATTATGAAGTCCCTATAGGATATGATCTTGACATGCTACAAAAAAGTTGTGTGCTTACAAATTACCACTCATAAAGTTTTCAACACAATTATGAGGGACTTCGGCCATTGATATTGATTCTTTTGTTATTAAGCTTAGACAAGATATTTCTTTTCTTATTTTCCTTTTCTTTTGTGTTTTTCCTTTCCTCCTTGATAGATTGTTGTTTTTTGACTTTAGGTACCTTATATGAAATGACATCTCCATTTAGGACCTCTAGTTGAGTTGAATCCTAAAATTGAAAGAATTTTGAGTGAATTGAGAATATAGGTATGTCAGAAAAGCTCCTAAGGTATGGTTGAAACAAGTAGAGGACAAGAGCAAAACCACTCTCTTAGGGAATTTGCATTTCCTAATGCATATGGAATGCAATCTAGCATTAGAAAGCCAAAATTCACTACCAATAATTTTGAGTTGAATCCTAGACTTCTTAATATGGTGTAGCAAAATCTATTTGGTGGTAGCCCAATGGAAGATCTAAATTTGCACATCTCCATTTTCTTAAAATATTGTGATACTTTGAAAATGAACGGGGTGATAGATGATGCAATCAAGTTACGGTTATTACCATTTTAATTAAGGGAAAAGGTAAGAGTTTCGTTGCAATTACTTCCTCCCAATTCTATCACCAATTAGAAACAACTCTCACAAGCTTTGTTAAATAAGTACTTTCCCCCATCTAAGATGGTTTAGTTGAGAAATCTAATTACAAGCTTCAATCAGAAGGATGGTGAATCTTTATATAATGCATGGGAACGTTATAAGGACATGTTGAGAATGTGTCCACATCACAGATTGGAAGAATAGTTATTGGTTCACACATTTTTACCATGGTCTCCTTTACAATACAAGGTTGACCCCATAAATGAAGAAACTTGAGGCACTCTCATGAATGCCAGCATAATAGAAGCCAAGTAATTGATCAAGAACATGACTCAAAACCACCACTAGTAGTCGAGTGAGTACTCTTCTACCAAGATGAGCGGTAGGTATGAAGTTAATGTTCTTGATCACCTTTCTTCTAAAGTTGATGTACTATTTCAAAATTTTGGCAAATTAAGTGTGAATGCATTCACTTGTGAGAATTGTGGTATCACAAGATACTCATCATTTGAATGTCAATTTGTTGCCGCTCCACCCCTTAAAATAATGCTCATAGATTATTTGAATTATGTGAACAAATTCAACCAAAAGGGAGATCTTAAATCACCTAAATCTCTCCTACAAGCACCCACCACTTTACCCCATTCCTTAATCAAACTTTAAGCCTCTAGGTTTTCAAAACCTTAGGCCACCAATTCCTAACCCTTCAAAGTACAATCTTAAGTTAATGTTGGATAATTTGATGGCCTCTCAGATCAATCAAGCTAAAGATTTGAGGAACTCGCTTAAGAAATTAAATTCTAAGGTTGAATCCCTAGCCACCCATAATAAGATGCTAGAAAACCAAATCATTTAGGTGGCCTAACAATCTGGATCTTCTTTTAGGCCCTCTAGAATGCTTTCAGGGAAAATAGAAACCAATCCTAAGGGATCCTTCAATGCCATAGACTTAGAAGGGGGAAGGAACTAGAAGGCCCTATTTTGAGAAAGGAAATTGAGGATGTGGATGAGAGAGTTGAGGGTGTTACCAAAGGGAATGATGAGCCTATGAGCATTAAGAAATATACCACCCTAGGAAAGGATCATGAAGTTGAGAATTATGTCACCCCACCACCATAGAAGCCTCCTATCCCATACCCTCAAAGGTTAGTGGAGGCTAAGTTGGGAAAAAATTGGGAAATTCCAAGACATGTTGAATAAAATCCACACAAATATCCCATTTATTGAAGCTATAAACCAAATGCCAATATATGCAAAATTCCTTAAAGAAATTTTATCCAACAAGCGCAAGTTAGAAGAGTATGAAACCGTAGCTCCAACGGAAGACTGTAGTGCCCTAATTTAGAACAAATTGCCACCTAAACATAAGCATACCATTCTTTATACCTTATTCTATTGGAAATGTGGTCATTAATCATGCTTTATACGAATTAGGTGCAAGTATAAGGTTAATGCTTTTTTCCATTTATAAGAAACTTGAAATAAAAGAATTAAAGACCAATACGATATCTCTTTAGCTGGCAAATCAGTTAGTGAAGTATCTAGTTGATTTTGTCTATAAAGGTTGGTAAAATTTTCATTCATATTGATTTTGTCATCTTGGAAATTGATGAAGATTCTCAAATCCATATTATCTTAGGAAAATCAATCCTAGCAATTATAGCTACTATTATTGTTTTGAAAAGTGGAAGGTTATCATTGAATGTTGGGGAAGAAAAGGTTGAGTTTCATTTTATTTAAATTGTGAAATATCCTAAATTTGACGATGAATGCTATAGGATTGACATCATAGAGCATGTTGTACGAGAAGAACTACCCAAGCAATTTTCCAAAGATCCACTTGAGAAATGCCTAGTGCATGGAGACCCCGATGGGAGCAATGAAGATGATGTATTGGAAATAACAAAGACATTGGAGGCAACCCCTTCCTTGCTTAAAGCAAAGGACATAATGGAAGTGTTGAACATAGACTCAAAACCCATATAATATGAGGAAGATAAAGCACCAAAGACAGAACTTAAATCACTTCCTTCTCTAATGAATGAGTTTCTTGATTCTAACTCTAACTACTCAATTATTACTAATGCGAACCTAAGCAAAAAAACTGATAAATTGCTTATAGTGCTTAGGTTGCATAAGAAGTTGATTCGCTATGCCATGTATGACATTAAGGATTTAAGCCCCTCTTTGTGCACGCATTGCTTTTTAATAGATGAGGGACACAAACCTTCCAAAGAGCATCAAAGATAATTGAACCCTAACATAAAAGAGGTTGTTAAGAAAGAGGTCATTAACTTGTTAAATGCAGGAGAAATATATTTGATATCGGATAGTGAATGGGTGAGCCCTATTCAAGTGGTACCTAAGGAGGGAGGGATGACAGTTGTTAGGAATGACAATAATGAACTTATCCTAAGTAAGATAGTAACGGTGTGGAAAATGTGTATTGACTATTGGTAGTTAAATAAGGACACCCGTAACGACCACTTCCCTCTCTCATTCATTGACTAAATGTTAGAAAGACTTGCTAGGCAATTATAGTTTTTACTTGGATGGATATTCAGGATTTTTCTAAATCTATATTCACCCTAATAACTAAGAGAAAACAACATTCACATGCCCTTATAATACATTTGCATATCGTAGGATGCCTTTTGGTTTGTGTTATGCTCCTGGAACTTTTTTAAGATGCAAGATGGCTATTTTATCTAAGTTTATTGAGGATATAGTGGAAGTGTTAGTGGATGATTTTTGTGTTTATGGTACCTCTTTCAATTCTTGTTTAGCTAACTTGTCTAAGGTGTTTAAGAGATGTGAGGTGGTAAACCTTATGCTTATTTGGGAAAAGTGTCATTTTATGGTGTAAGAAGGTATTGTGCTTCATCATCTAATCTCAAATAGAGGCATTGAGGTAGATTGAGATAATATCAAAATCATTAGCAAAATACCTCCTCCCAAGTTAGTACAGGAAGTGAGGAGATTCTTGGGACATGTTGGCTTCTACCAATGTTTCAATAAAGACTTCTCCAAAATTGCTAAACCTCTCACCAATCTTCTTATTGAGGATACACCCTTTTTTATGATGCTTGTATTAATGCTTTTTGTAGGTTAAAGAAGGCATTAATGACTTCTTTAGTAATACAACTGCCTGATTGGGATCTTCTATTCGAGATTATAATTTATGCAAGTGACTACGCAGTTGGGGCAGTTCTTAGTCAAAATAAGGATAATAAATCATATGCCAAATAATATGCAGGACACACATTAGGTAGTACTAAATAAAACTATGCTGCAATAGAGAAGGAATTGTTAGTTATGGAGTCTTCCCTCGATAAGTTTTGACAATACCTAGTTGGTTCACAAGTAATTATCTATACTGATCATCCAACCATCAAGTATCTGTTGAACAAGAAGGATGCAAAACCAAATTTAATTCAATGGGTGCTAATACTTCAAGAACTTGATCTGGATATTAAAGAAAAGAAGGGCACTAATAATATTATGGCAGATCATCTCTCCCAAATTAGATTGGAGTTCAAGGAATGGAAAAAGGAAATACTAAATGACTCATTCCAAGATGATCTATTGTTTGCAATCACTACAAATCTAAGGGTCCCATGGTTCATCAATTTTATCAATTATAAATTTAGCAAGATTATACCTCCAGAGTTATCCTATCATCAGAGGAAAAAATTCCTTTCGAATTGTAAGCACTACTACTGGGATGAGTCATACCTCTATAAGATTTTCCCTGATGAAATCTACACAAGATGTGTTCCAAAAGAAGAGGTTGACAACATCATATTTCATTGCCATTCATTGCCTTGTGGTGGTCATGATAGCTCTAACAAAACCACTGCCAAGATCCTTCATACCAAGTTTTATTAGCTAACACTATTTAGAGATGTTCTATAATTTATTCTATCTTGTGATCCTGGATAAAGAATCAAAAATATTTTATGAAGGGAAGATATGCCTCAGAACTACATCCTTGAGGTTGAACTATTTGATGTATGGGGAATTGATTACATGGGGACTTTTCCATCTTCATGTGGTAATAAGTATATACTGGTTATGGTGGATTATGTTTGAAGTAGGCTGAAGCATTGGCATCCCTTACAAATGATTTAAGGGTGGTAATGAGATTGTTCATGAATATTATCTTCCCAAGATCTGGTGTTCCTAGAGTGGTCATAATTTATGGAGGGACCCATTTAACGGAGCACACATTTGAAACATGTTTGAGGAAATATGGATTGACTCACAAAATTGAAACTCCGTATCATCCTCAAAAAAACTGTGAAGTAGAGACAACCAATTGATAAATCAAGTCTATCCTTGAAAATACAATAATTTACTTGAGAACATATTGACCATTGAAGCTTAATGATGTATTATGGGCATACCAGACCATGTTCAAAATGCCAATTAGCACCACACCCTTCCATTTGATCTTTGGGAAGCACCATCATTTACTAGTGGAAGGGTGTGATAGCCTTTGAACCTTAAATAGCAAGGGAGAGAAGGCTAATTCAACTCAATGAGCTTGATGAGATCACTAGATGATTAGGAGAATGCTAAAGAATGAAGAGATGGCATGACAAGAACCTGACTCAAAGGAAGTTTCATGAAGGCAAAGAAGCTCCTCTTTAACTCTAGATTGAAACTTTTTCTAGATAAGCAGCGATCACATTGGCTAGGTCCCTTTTAAATTTGAAAAGTGAATCCTTCTAGTGCTATTGAAATTTTAGTGAGTCAACTTGCGCTTTTAAAGTCAATAGTTAGAATTTAAAGTAGTACATTACTGATTCTCCATTACAAAAGCTAATTAAACTTTCTTTTCTTGATCCACCATCAAAATGAGGATATGACACTCAAGCTAAGGACCCTGAACAAGTGCTCCATGGGAGACACCCTATGTTCTTGTAACACCTTGAGTCGACACGACCACGCAGGGGCTACCTTGGAGTGCTTTCGGATTGATCGGCTGGCCCCACAAATCAACACGAGTCCTTTTAGCATGCTTTATCCTCACTCACGTACTTCCCGAGAAACTTTTTAGAAAATTTCCGAAACTTCCCAGGAGGTCACCCATCCTTAAATTTCTCCACGGCCAGCACGCTTAACTGTGGAGTTCTTAGGACGGAATCACCAAAAGGATGGTATACCATGTTGATATAAGTAGTGTAACACCCCCAAATTTACTACTGAAAAATTTCGTTTAAAATCAAAAGGTTTAGCGGAAGCAAATGATAAAACCGTAAACTCGGGGGTATTACCACCACACTTAGTACCAGACCGGTTCACTCCTACCGTTCCAGTACTAAGTGCTAAGGCTAAATCCAATCAAACAATTAAATCCGAATTTTAAAAGTATAACAGCGTTATGAGAAACTAGAAGTTAATTACAAAACCCTTGGATATTTAAATACAACACTTGCAACTTCCAAAGATGAATACAATTAAACAAAACAAATCCCGAAGGATAAATATCCGGATTGCCTACTATCTCAAGTCAAGTCTTCCTCCCCAAAACAGTCCGATCTTAAACCTGCACAAGAGGTCTGCTCCCCACCATCAGTGGATCATCACAGGACCCATTCAACCAAGGTAGTATCAGTACGGGTCCAATACTGAGTAAATCCCACTACCCTACCTTATGGAAGAGACGTAAACTATAACATCAAGTGCATATTAAATTATGATACATTATGTTGATACAATATTACACATACTCAAACCCACATCACAAGTCCTACCATCCACATATAATAACATGTGAAACATATGTAATATCTTAAACCGATAAAAGATTCAGATAAACCAACCAAGCATTTATGGATAATGTTAAACCAACCAACCAGACATTTTTGGACAACGCCAAACCAAACCAAGCCGAATCGGGCATTTATCAAACGGGCATTTACGGGCAATGCCGAACCGAACCAATTGGGCATTTAGCCTCGCGGATATTACTTAGGGACATGCTCAGCCCCGAGCATTACTTAGGGACATGCTCAACCCCGGACATTACTTAGGGACATGTCCAGCCCCGAGCATTACTTAGGGACATGCTCAGCCCCGGACATTACTTAGGGACATGTCCAGCCCCGAGCATTACTTAGGGACATGCTCAGCCCCGATCGAGTAGACTCGTTCTTTAGATCTCTGGTAAATGTAGTCGATTCACATCATAGTCTTTATCAATTCATGTGAGTGCGGGAACCCCACTATTATAGCCGGTGGAACGGTCGCGAGGGCCATGCCCTGCCACTATTATAGCCGGTGGAACGGTTGCGAGGGTAATATACCCTGCCACTATTATTTGCCGGTGGACCGGTCTGGCCCCGACTCACAAGGTATTCCACTGTAAATATTAGTATCTTTCCATGTCTTATCACTTTTACTTTTGGTTTGTTGAGCACGAAATCCCCCACTATTATAGCCGGTGGAACGGTCGCGAGGGCACATGCCCTGCCACTATTGTAGCCGGTGGAACGGTCGCGAGGGTAAGATACCCTGCCACTATTATAGCCGGTGGACCGGTCTGGGTTCGGCTCAACATCTTTCTCTGTAAGTCGTTAGTATTTTAATGTATCTTATTCGAGGGCATTTCACCTTTGTCATGCAGGGTCAGAGATCTCAACACATCACATCAAAACTGAAGGTATATGCGTACTATCACATACTAATGAGGGCACATGCACACAACCCGATTCCAAGCCACGCCACACATGAAACAGTTAGAATAATGGCTTTTAAGACCACAACGCATAAATCATATAGAACATCCATGGCACGTAGGACACATGTCACACATTTAGCCTTAGCTATATCCCTACTCGGTTTAGGTTACCGAGTTATCTCCTACGCTTACATTAGGCCACTAAACACCCGTTGTAATTATCATACTTAGCACATTTCTCACATTGGAAACCCAAATCATGACCCTCAGACTCAACTCTCCCTCATACCTCACTCCTCCTCATTTATTCTTATTATTTCATTTTTTCTTTTTCCACCTTCTCAAATTAGGGTTTCCTTCCCAAACCCTAGGTACCCTTATATGACCCTACGTACTATTTTTCACCTCGAGCCTCCAGACTTCCAAACAGACCTTCCATTAGTCTCCCCAGTCCTAAAGTAACTTTTTATACGTAAGGTTCGCCCCCATGCGGACCTTAACCTCCCCATGCAAACCCTATCATTTCCACCATGTCAAACCCTATCATTCTCATGCAAACTCTAGTTCTCCCATGCAACCTTATTTTCTCCCACTCTTCTATTTTATTTAATTCCCTTTTCCCTCATCATTTCACAGATTACAGACTACCTAGGTCGTCCATACCCACGTTAACCAACGTACTTCCCCTTGGTTATCTTACTTGCTTGTTTTTCTCTTTCAAGTCCCCACTCCACAACACCTCATCAAATATCCTAGCATGAGTCGTAGGGGTCACATCACATCACATTATATTTGTATCATACCATATTAGCACATACAGACAAGAGCACGATAACATACCTCGGTTCCACGCTGCGCTACATAAATACACAGATAATATACAGATTCTAGCATACAACCGCACAAGGCATACAAGACAGGTAAAACATGCAATACACACAGGTGGCCTTAGTTACGTCCTTACTAATTACCCATAAGTAGAGGTAAGTAGAGACTTACCTGGATCCGAAGCTAGCTAAGCGAGATAAGAGGGAGAGAGATCACTAGCTCGTGGACCCACGAGAAAGCTTTCCTAGATCCGATAGAAATCGAAAACTAAATTAGACACTATTCTATCAATCAATAATTCACATATTCTAATTAAATAAACACAAACAACACAATTGATCTTTTTTAGAAAACGTGTCCAAAACTTAGAACTTAAAAGCATAACTTTATTAAGATTTAAGGTTAAAACTAAATCAAAACGGATTAATACAAATATCACATGGGACATTTCAACTACTTTTATACATTTAATTTTAGCGAAACAACTATATAAATAACCAATTTCATAATCTCACTTAAAATATAGGGTTTTGGGCCCGAAAATACGATTCGATAAAATTATATAAGTTTAATCAAATTGAATGTTTAGAAATGT
Organism: Tamarix chinensis; assembly: GCA_030549775.1. NCBI lineage: Eukaryota > Viridiplantae > Streptophyta > Magnoliopsida > Caryophyllales > Tamaricaceae > Tamarix > Tamarix chinensis. The sequence continues at coordinate 3,256,874 of CM060182.1, forward strand.
AATTAAACACATTTTATAACATATCAAATAATTAATTACTCAAAACCAATAAAAGAAATACGCAATTTAGCACAATTAGGGTTTTTGAGCCCGAAACGCAAATCCGATCAATCCTTGCCAAAACATATCAATTGATGCTTCGAAAATGTAATTAAACATATTATAATGTAATTTATATAGTCAATTGAATAAAATAACCCGATTACCCAAACCAATTTAAACACGCGGGAGTTTTGACCTAAAAATCCAATTTCGATCAATTACGTACAATTTTCCCAAATCAACACTTCCAATATAAAATTAAATACATTTTAAACAATATTATAAAATCAATTGAGCGGGACGGCTCAATTATACGACTCAATTCCATTACACCCCGACTTTGACCTAGGAATCAAATTTCGATAAAACCTGCATAGATTTCTCAAATTGACGGCTCCAAAATGAAATTGGATACATTTTAAAACATATTGTATAATCAATTTGTCCAAAATCACCAAATCGGATGAATCCGAAAAATTTGGGCATAACCCGGCCAAAAATCCAAATTTTCCAAAATTCCAACACAACCACACAATTAGCCTATCCAAATTAATCTTACAGCATATATATACATAAACAAACAATCAATTTAGCTTTTTATAAGCTAATTCATACCCAATTAATCAAAACAAGGGTTAGGGTTTTTCGGAAATTATACCAAACAAAAATCAGTAAAAATCGAAGCAAGGAGGGCCGGGAAGCTTTGTCGGGGGCCGGGGGTGGCTCGCCGGTGGTCAGCAGGGTCTGCCGTGGCCGGACGGCGGCGCACCCAGCGCAGCTCGCCGCTGCTGCTGTTGTCGCCCGCTGCTGATGCGCTGCAGCGGCTGTTGCCGCGGGTTGGGGCCGACGAGGACTGGCGAGCTTGGCCGGAGCGGGGAGGAGCTTGGGGAGAAGGTGGCGGCTAGGGTTGCGAGACGGGAGCAGGGGTCGGGAGCAGAGGTCAGGAACAGGAGATTTGGGAAAGACCAGAGAAATGGAAGAAGAGAAAAAGGAAAAAGAAGAGGGGGGAGTTCGGTCGGGCACCGATAGGGTCTTTTTTTTTTTACAAAAACAAGTATCAAATAAAATATTAAAAACTTAAAAATTAATATTGGAAGATTTCATCTAAAATTTATCAAATAAAAATTATTTCGAAACGATCCGAAGGCTTAAAATTAATAAAAAGCTATATAAAGAATTTCGGAAACATTTTCGGAAGAATTTACCATCGAACGTAAAAATTTATATTATTTACGGAAATACATTATAAGACCCTGAAATAGTATTTAAAAACCTATAATAAAATATTTAAGTCAAATTCTAATAAATCAAGACTAATTTTAATAATTTCTGAAATCGGTTTCCCGCAAACTAGAAAGCGTAGAACGGAAGAAAATTAATTTCAAAAAGAAAATTCTTAAATAAGTTCCGAAAATATTTTTAATTTAAACTTCCCGGAAATATCACATTCAATTAATTAAAACATCGAAAAAATATTACTTCCCGAAAATGATTAATTACATTCAATTATGAATTCGAAATCGTTGATAAATCCATAAAACGAATCGAAATTAAAATAATTAATGGTTTACATCAAATTACGCTAATAAAATCATTAAACTTAATAAATCTGGATTTTAAAAATACGGGGTATTACAAGTAGTCATATCAATCCTTATAACATTCCGCTCCAATTGGGGTATTACATTCACCCCCACTCAAAGAACGCAACGTCCTCGTTGCGCCTCAACCAATGACTGTTTCAATACAGTTCATCCCAAGAATCGTCCCGCTAGGTGACTGAGTGGTTCATCCAAGTTCAGCTCACGGTCGCGGTTTCGCTCTGATACCATTTGTAACACCCCGAGTCGACACGACCACGCGGGGGATACCTTGGAGTGCTTTCGGATTGATCGGCTGACCCCACAAATCATCACGAGTCCTTTTAGCACGTTTTGTCCTCACTCACGTGCTTCCCGAGAAACTTTTTAGAAAATTTCCGAAACTTCCCAGGAGGTCACCCATCCTAAAATTTCTCCACGGCCAACACGCTTAACTGTAAAGTTCTTAGGACGGAATCACCAAAAGGATGGTATACCATATTGATATAAGTAGCCATATCAATCCTTATAACATTCCGCTCAAATTGGGGTATTACAGTTATTATATGATTTGTGATTGTTATATACTTTCTTTTAACTTTTTGTTTTTGTTCTAACCTTTCTTTGCAACGAATTAGTAGGCCATACTATAATTTATAAGATATTAAACAAATAATACAAGATCACAGGAATCAAAATGATGCCAAAAAGAATAAAAATCGTGCCAAAAAGAAGGGTTAATGTCCTTTGCATAAACCCTAGCATGGTTATGCTTCCTTAGGGTGAGATTTTGGCCGAGAGCCAGTCCTACACATGTCAAGCCATGTCAATCCCACATGCTCATGACTCTATGTGCTATTTTCATTGAGAGCTAATTTCACTCATGATGTGATCATCCAAAGCTTACACAACCATGCATCTCACTAATTCTCTACAAAATACAACATTACATGCTTGTGACTCTCGACATGTGTTCTCTTCTTAACTCTTCTTAACCATTCAAACCCTATAACCATGTCGTCATCCTCCATTATCACCATTGTTGTCCATCCTCTTGGTTCCACTTCTCCCTTCCTGGCCATCAACACACCACAAAACACCTACCCAATAATGGCACTAAAAACATGATGAGTGATAATCCACAAGCACATGGCTTTGTTGTAGCACGTCAAAGTCATACCCCACAAAGACTTCACAATTAACTACTGATCTTTAGTCTCACCATACTTAATAATGAATTAACCTTATGTTATAGTATAGCTCAAATGGCTATGAACAATCAATCTAATATGATTCACTAGCCTCTTTCAATATCTAAGAATGTATTTACCCTAATCCATTGAGTACTTTTGTGACTAACAAATTAGATTAGATCCATTAAATTAACACTAATTCAATAGTCCCTGAGAATCAAACATATACTTTTGTGATCATTTAAATTATTGTTTGTATATTAATTTCCAACATTGGTTACAACCTTTCAGTAATAGTCAATGTCTAAATAAGTAAAAATTCCATCAAATCTAACTCATAACATTGATTCCTAACATATGAAACATCACATAAGAACCATACATATAACATATACTTTAATTCATTATATTCAAACCAAATCGAGCCTAATTCAATCCTAGAAAAAGGAATTACTCACTCATGGTTGCAAGGAAATGCAAAGGATAACAATGAACAACTTGCATATTAATATATACAATAAATAATGAAAAATAGAATGGGTATATTAAACCATGAATTAAAGATAAACTAAGTTGATTGTAGAGTTGTAATACACTATCATCTCCTTTGAATTTGGAAAGTGAAGTTACATAAATTAAAATAGATTACATGGAGTTTCTACTTCGGAAAATAGAGGAAAATATGCTTTAAAAATTATCCTAAACTAAGAAATAAAAATGGAGGATGAACTACCAAAAATAGGGGTAAAGTCATGCTTAAAAGTGGTTGTAACTACAACTGCAGAGCCGTGTAAGGTTGCACAAGCAGGCCATGAAGCAATTTTACCTTTTACACTAACTCCCATATTCTAGATGGTTGTGCAGCTGGGTGTGATGAGGCTGTGTAACTTATTTGCCTGTAGTTAGGCTGGGATCAAGTGTTGTATGGTTGTGCAGCTGGTTGTGTTGAGGCCTTACCACACCTTTTTGTTGTTCATTTTCATTCCTTCCATCATTGTTTTAGCTCGTTGATGTTATTTTATTCTCCATAATTATGTGGGATTGATTATCTTCCTTCAATGCCTTTCATATTTAGTTTTTGCTTTGATTCCATGCACTAATTCCTTAGATTTGTGCATTTTTGTGCAAATTTTTGAAAAACGATTACCAAAAGAGTAGTGACACAAACAAGAAGCATAAACTATAATAATTCTCATGATTCGTGTCAAAAAAATTTACAAAGTGAAGGCAAAGTAGGGTAAAAATATGGAAAATATTTGGTTTATCATTCTTTTATTTTCTTATATTGCTATTCTTTAAATGTAATTCTTTTATTTGCTTTGTGGTATTGATCCATTACATTTTAAGCCTTGTTTAGGATTGTTTTTTCCACCTTATATTGAATGTTTAACCTGTTTTAACTATAATCATGGACTTGACCCTAATCTTAATTACGGTATATGAGGACTAAGGTATTGGTATAGAGATTTGTTTTAGTATAGCAAAACTTTGTATATTCATTTTTAGGGAATAATAAATTAATGGATAAATAAAGTCTACCTAAGTTAACCTTTAGTCAACCTTCTCTTGATTTTGACCTTTGGCTTTAGAATTTGACTTCTATCCTTTAAGCTTAATAAATGGAACTATACCATATATTAAAGTTTCTTAGAATTAAAATGTCGAGCCTTGTGAATATGATTGTCCATAATCACTCAATGTACATACTTTGGACCTATATGATGACTCTTAGGAAGAATTGGCTTAGGTTTGGCCAACTCTTTGACTTATGGATAAAAGAGGAGAATAATATAAATTAAATAATAATTTAAATGTATATGGAAAATATTGGCATGGGTTTATTCTCTCTTATAGTAAAATGATTAAGTAATGAAACTGTGACTTTAACCCTAGGCTTTTACATTGACTGAGACTTAAATTATGAATAAAAGGGATAATGATTAGAAATTAAGTGATGGCTTGCACACCTATGATTGGTACTAATATTGTAATTGCCCTTTTCAGCAATGAAGATTAAATAATGGAGTTTTCACCTTGAGGTACCCTTAATAGGAATAATTGATAAAATGATATCTTTGTATAGTTGCATTAGGTTGACACGATATGATTACTTGGATATGGCATGTTATTTGATTGGCATGGTATGTGGGTAATTGTGTGATATGCAATATGATCTAATAAGATATTAATTACCTAAAGTGAAACTAGCATAACAATGAGTCTAGGTTATTCGATCTTCAATTAGCTACCAAGGGTTAGTCTTTCTTCATTTGTTTCTTATTATCATTTACCTTCATTCAAGATTTCAGTTGATCTTTAGTACCTTTTCAACTATAAACACTAATGATATACTAGGGTGTATCAATACTAAATGGTAGGGTTGCCCAAGTTAGGTTTATTTAGCTCGGGCCAAATTTATTTCCTCCCATTTTAATTGGGTTCGACGAGAATTTATGCCCATCTAGTTATTTTGTGAAACTTCTATGGATATACAGAGAACATGGGGGACAATCTTATCCATTGCCTAAGGGATTTTTTAAATAAATTTTATGATTAACTTAACAGAAGATAATATCCAGTTGACTTTAAATATGTTATGTGACCTTTAGCTCTATTTTTCTTACAATTTTAATCATCAAAAAGTTTCTTGAATCAATAACGTGGTACATTCATCATAATATATGCAATGTGTGATTAATCTCAAGTGCTCTATAACCACATGATACACTTGTTCTCTCATGTTCCTATGAACTATCACATGATCTATATTGTATGTAATCATGATTTTCATATCAAATGAGTTAGATAGTTGGAGAGTTGAATATGTAACTATATACTTCTTACTTTATGAGTTATACCTTTTGTGAATAGTATATGGCTGGTATTGTTAAAGCATTGCATGCATGTTTTGGTATGCTTCAGTATGAGAATGATATGTGTGTCTTATGTATTTAATGATCTATATGATAATGGTAGATTGGTTTGCTTAATATTTATGCACATTAATGGGGTTTTTGTTGCAATCCCCTACTCAATTCTATAAGTAAAATGTCTTATGTAGGTTTATAAGGATAACTAGTGAGTCAACTTTCCTCTTCATTGGGTATAGTTAGGGTTATATAAGCATGGGCATTTGAAAGGTGCTCCCTTTTAAGGTCCTTGAGCAACTAAGGTGTTTTCTTATATTTTTCCTTTTTTTATTTTTTCCTCTCTAAGAAATTTTACATTTGGTTTTTAGGCCTAATATGGCATTATGTTGTAAACCTTAATCATATTATCTTTTATGCAATTTAGATTACACACTCTAGATTATCTTGCGTGTCATGGTTTTGGATACTCAACCTTATGTTTAGCATGAGAGAGACAATATAATATCTATCTTATGTTAGATATGATGGTAGCACCTCATTTTTTATAGAATTATCTTCATACTTTTGCTTCCATGAATGTTTTAAAAATATATATTTTTTTAAGTGAAAAATGGGGGTTTATCATAAATAATCAAATAGTTTACTAAATAACTAGTTACCCTTAAACCATTCAATGGATATATCTAGTGTTAAATGTGATGTTTGATGTTACTCTTCCTAAATCAATTTATTGCTTTGTAGGACTAGTCAACTATACCCCTAGGAAACTTTGGATGTTTTGAGGGTTAACCATCAGTTTGACCTTGTTTTATGTGTTTGACATTAGTTTTCACCTTTTATTCATGATTTTTATCTTGAATACTTTGACCTAAGGAGTTGGTTAATGGATAAGCAATTTAGGTGCCTTTACTAAGTATGTATATTTAGGGTTTAGGTTACCATGGTTACTTTGTTCCTTCTAACTTAAGAGTCCATGTGTGGTGGATTATTGAAGATCCTCATACAAGCCCCTTGGAATTAGGATCTAATGTGGTTGGGAGTAACGGTCTTACATTTCCCCCCAAATACATTCATCATGAGATGATTTATAGATATATTTATAGGTGGTCTTACTGATATTCTTGAGATATTGCTGGTATGAAATGTTGGTATGCCATGTTGCATGAGTTAAATATGGTTTCCATGTGTTAAATGAATAACATGTTCCTTAATGTGCAACATAAGTCCTACCTTATATTAATGTATGTTAGTTTCACTAGTTTTTACTTATGCTACCTTGTCATGGTCACTTCCTATTCACACTACTAGAAATAAGGTTTTTAACGACCAACAAATTTCGTTGTTAATGGCCAAATTTTGGTCGCTAAAGCTATTAACGTCCAAAAAATTTGTTGGTCGTCAGTGGTCGTTATTGCTCCCTCGTTAAAGGCTTTAACGACCAACTAAAATTTTTTGGTCGCTAAAGCAATAACGACTACATATTATGTTGGTCGCTAATGTAATAACAACGGAGTATAATTTTGGTCGCTAAAGGTAATAACGACGACGCAAAGTGTTGGTCGCTAAAAGTAATAACGACAACTTATGACGTTGATCGCTAAAAGTAATAGCGACAACGTATGATGTTGGTCGCTAAAAATAATAACGACGAATAAAATACACTGTCGTAAATAATATTAACGACCAATTTTTTTATCGTAATTAAAAAGGCATCACACCAATAACGACTAATTTTTCCGTCAATACTAAAATTCATTCATTATTTGCGACATAATTTATTGGTCGCAAATGGCATAATTATATATTCAATAATATATATAATCAACATTTCAATATTCATCTATAACCCTGCACCTATATGGATATACATATATCCATTTCAATCTTTTGAAGACCTGTATATATATACGTACATATATCCATTTCAATCTTCTCAAGACCTGTACCTGTATGCATGTATTTATATATATATATCCATTTTGATCTTCTCAAATCTTGTACCTGCATACATATATATTCATTCTAACATATAGATATAATTTTCTAAATATCTGTTTATAATTAAACATTCAACTAAATATTCATACAAATAATTTGTATCAAATGTCCGGTACAATTTTCGGCTATGATCAAATATAAATATATTACAAAAGAGCTACAATATGTCGTTGCATTACAAAAATATCATGATTAGCAGCTGCTTAAGAATTAATCATTCTATCCATCGGATACAATAGACTTGGTAAGTTTATCAAAATAAACTGGATCTGCAACAATAGAAATATACAAATAATAATTAATATAAGTATCAAATAAACAATGAGTAATTTCCTTAACATGCAATTCATGAAATCAGATATAAAAAATGAAATCTCCAAATACAAGGAAAATAATGAAAATGGAAATAAATATGATTCAATAACATCCGAACTTATTAAATGTGTTATACTACGACAACCTAGATCATGCATCATCATGGTGTGTTTCCTTAAGTCTGTTATCAATGATTCAATACCTAATTAATATGGTGTGTTTTGGTCACAAAGTGTATCAGACAATATTTTTTCTATGATTCATGCATTAATTACACCTATACTTCTACAATATATACAAAACTAAATTTACTAAAAGTATTTAACGAGGATGCAGGTTATCAATTGTCACACAGTTTTCAAATATATCAGAAGAGTACACTAATTTACTTTAAATTTTTAATTTTTTTCAACAGTTATGGGCATGCATACTAAGCTTTTATTTATTCATCTATTGTTTTCTCTTGAGACCTCAATCTTGTCTGTGCGGCGTTTTTGCTAATTTAATCTATTTAGTACACGAACATCAAAATTTCATACACTAGCAGCCTAGCAGCCCTATACCCCCTTACATTCTGAAAATTGTTGCTTGTGCTTAAAGAGCTAATCTAGCTAACTTAGGCTATCATTTAAATCATCTAAACTAAGTTTATGGGGTAGCTTGCTTGTTATAATCGAGTTTTGAACATTATTTTTCCCGCTAGCGAGTTTTCACAATTTTCTGTTCTAGGTAATCGAGATAGCGTTCAATTTTGTGAAATGATCTTTTGAGGGCTGATGCAATGCAGTTAGAGTTCATTTAAGCCTCCTCGCATTCCTGATTTAATGGCGTGGGAGTTGAGGCCGAAATACCTTGCTTGTTATAATTTTCGTCATTCAGTTTCATTTATGATTAAGTGGCAGTTGCAAAGCATATAGGGCTGTTCTCAACCTCTTTGCATGTTTTTATTTTTTTATGATTGCCAGCATTGAAGCCGAAGCATTCTGTACCTAGATGATTTTTATATTCCGTTAGATGATTTTCCTGTCGGGGTTATTTTGTGCGTAGATTGAATGATTGTTGTTTCAAAGAGATAGTCTCCAGGGGGAAAGCGGAAGTAACAAAGCAGGAGAAATACATAATGTTTTTCTGATAATATGCTCTATTGACCTTATCTCTGATAATGTTTAAATATGGGGAAGTAGCATATTATGCTAGCATGCTTTTCAGTCTCGCTTGTCTAATTATTATTTGGATTCTAATTATAATTCTGATAATAGTCTCCAAGGTTTGTTATCTATCATTAGGTAAGAAATTGCATAGGTAAATTGCATGCTGTTAAGACATTGCTATGCTTGGTTGTACAGTTCTGCAGCTACTAGAGTGGTATTTGATAATGTTACTGATTAATGACCATGAAACAAAATTTCACTTTAAGCTGCTGTCTTGCTTCCCTGGATTGTGCAGAAGTTATGTGGGCATGTAGTTCTGTTGAAATGCTGATTCTTAATTATTAGATTTGCTTATTACAATTGGGATCAATATTTATGAACATCTGTAGCATTATGCATTTTTCACAGCATGTGTTTTAATGGAAAAATATAAATATAGAGAAAGCAGGAGAAAACCAACCTATACAAAAATGTCCAGAGAGCTGCAATGTAATCTGTTGAAGCACATCCACATCGTCTGTAGCAACAGTAACCTAGAGCAAAATCATACTTGTTAATTTTAAAAAGTCATCCATAGGAACCATATGTAGCTTATTTGAATTTATTTAGATCTAAACTAGTTACTTAAGCTTATTAGACAACTAGTTAGAATAATACTCATAATAGTTAGAAGTGGTTCATACACATCCTCTGGAAGAAGGCCACGCAATGCAAGTGGAAGAATATGATGCAAGAGAATATGATGGTCATGACTCTTTAATCCAGAAATCTTACTCTCTTTCAAGTTTACACATTGTGAAATGTTAGAAGCAAAACCATCTGGAACCTTCAAATGCTTCAAAAACTTGCAGAATTTACGTTTTCCCTCTCGAGATAGGGTGAAATGAGCGTCAGGTAGCAATATATTATGACCATTTGTGATAGGATGTAACTCTGGCCTAATACCCATTTCTTGCAAATCAAGACGAGATTTATAGTTATCCTTCGTCTTATTTGGTACATTAAGTAGTGTTCCAAGTATGCTATCACATATATTTTTTTCAATGTGCATTACATCTAGGGTATGCCGTATCAAGTGGTGCTTCCAATATGGAAGCCTAAAAAATATACTCTTCTTGTTCCAGTTATCTTGCCTATTCTTGTGCGAGATCTTTCCTTTGAAAGCAGGATCTTTGCTTAATATGATGTCTTCAAGATCTTGCACTTGGTGAAGAATCTCTTCACCTGTTACAGGCTTCGGAGGTGTACCCTTTTCTATAGTACCATCAAATAACATTTTATCCCTTCTCCATCTATGATTACTTTCCAAGTAGCGTCGGTGACCCATGAAGCATTCTTTTCCCCCATTAACTAGTCTCAAAGAGTGAGTATCCTTATTACAAACAGGGCAAGCGAGTTTTCCCTTTGTACTCCATCCAGACAATATTCCATATGCAGGAAAATCATTGATAGTCCACATAAGAGATGCATGGAGATTGAAATTTTGACGCTTTGATGCATCATATGTTTCGACACCATTGTTCCACAAGTCCTCTAATTCATTAATTAGAGGCTGTAAATATACATCAATAGCATCTCCAGGACCATCAGGGCCTAAAATCAGCATAAAAGAAACAAATTTGGATGATATGGATATCAAAGAGAAGCAAACACAAAACGTGATTTTGTTGATATCATAATTTGGAATAGTTGGTGAAAGTTTAAAGTAAATCACAAACCTGGAATGAGCATGGATAGCAACATACTTGGTTCCTTCATGTACAACGAAGGAGGCAAGTTGTATGGAATAAGAGTCACAGGCCACATACCATATGATGGTCTCGCATTATTGAACGGCTGAAAACCATCACTAGCTAGCCTAAGTCTAACATTCCGAGGTTCATAAGCAAAATTCGGATTGAGCTCATCATGTTTTTTCCATGCCAACCCATCAGCTGGATGCCTCAGATCTCCATCATTATTTTTATCATGATGCCATCTCATTAGAGAGGCCGTCTTAATGGACATAAAAAGCATATGAAGTCGAGGTTTTAGTGGAAAATATCGCAATATCTTAATAGGTATTTTTTTCCCATTTGCTTTTACCTTATCTTCCCCACTATGCTTGCTTTGTTGCCATCTTGAAGCTTTGCAAGTTTTACATTTCTGCAGATGACTATCTTCTTTCCAAAATAGCATACAATCGTTCACACATGCATCAATCTTCTCATATGAAAAGCCAAGATCTTTAATTGTCTTTTTTGCCTCGTAATAAGAGTCGGGCAAGGTCGAATCATTGGGCAATAACTCTTCTTTCAACAATTTGAGTAACATTGTGAAAGAACGATTACTCCATTTTCCAGTACTCTTCACATGAAGCAATTGAATTAAGGCAGCCAATTTAGATCCCTTAGAACCCTCGTAAAGAGGTTGTTGGAAGTCATTTAACAACCTTTGTTTTTTTGATGCTTCAAAGTTGGGTTCTTCTTCATGGTTTAGGGATCCCATATTTTCCAAATTAGGCTCAACATTCCGATAATGAGGATACCTATCTTCTAAAAGTTCCGCTATCTCGTTATCACTATCATCATAGTCATCTTCATTCTCATTATTTTGAGGATCCATATTTATTTCAGAATGTTCCTCGTGTCCTTCTTCACCATGATGAAACCATAAAGTATAACCTCTCATAATCCCAAAGGTCATCAAGTGTGCTTTCACAGTATCACGAGTTCTAGAATCGGTGTTAACACAATTGATACACGGACATCTAATTAAATTTGTATTAATTTTTTGAAATGCATAGTTCAAGAATTCTTCAACCCCAGTCAAATATGCTGGATCATGAAAACGATCATCAACCAGGCGAATCCATTCCTTATTGGGTGCCATTTTCTAAAGGGAAAAAAAAGGCATAAATATAACAATTAGAAAATAATTGCCAATTAGATAAAATATGCACACTATCATTTTGAATAATACCCGAGAAGGATTATAAAATATAATACCAAACATCATTAATAAAGTATCTAACATGAACTTAGATACATTTTAAAGGATATTGTAAATTCAATTTATATAAAACGGATAAAGCGACAAATTCGGATATAGCCGAGTCACAAATCCAATTTTCACAAATCAACCATAACCAATACAATTAACCATTCTAAATCATTCATACAACACATATATATACAATTAAACAACTAAATTATCTTATCATAAGCTAATTCATTTAAAATTAATCAAAACAATATTTTATACCAATTATATCATATTTTATTTCTTGTTAAAAAAAATGTCAATGTTGATCATCATCATATTTTATTCAATTGATTATAGAATTCTTAAATGAATTAACATAGAAAATATTCTAAGGACATAACAAAGAGATTATATAACAATATAAAGTAATGAAGAAAAACTTCAACACCACCATCTATCAAAACCCTTCCTAATATTTTACTTTCAAGATAGCATCTATCATGTACTCAATTGATTAAAACAATAAACGAAACATCAAATTTAACATAATTAGGGTTTTTTAGCTTGGACTGTAAATCCGGTCAAATCTTGCTCAAATATTTAAATTGACATGTCGAAAATGAAATTAAACATAATATAATGCAAATTATATAATCAATTGAATAAAATAACTCGATTACACAATCCAATTTAATTTCGCAAGAATTTTTACCTAAGAATCCAATTCCGATTAATTTCGTACAAAAATTTCAAATTGATAGTTCTAACATGAAATTAGATACATTTTAAAGGATATTGTAAATTCAATTTATCTAAAATAGCTAAATCGGATAAAACCGACAAATCCGGATATAGCCGGGTCACAAATCCAATTTTCACAAATCAACCATAACCAATACAATTAACTACTCTAAATCATTCATACAACACATATATATACAATTAAACAACTAAATTACCTTATCATAAGCTAATTCATCTAAAATTAATCAAAACATAAGCTAGGGTTTGAGTATTTATACCAAACGTATTGTAGCGAAATTGGAGGGAGTGAGGGGTGCTGGACCTTCGTCGGTGGTCAAGCACCACTCGCCGGTGACGAGCGGTGGTGGAGGAGGTCGGACGGTGGCGCGCCGCGGCTGTCGTCGTGCGTTGCTGGTGGCTGCTGCTGCTACTCCGTTGCTGCTGTATTGGATGACGACGAGGAGGTGCGGCTGTCTGCTCGACCGGCGGTTGATGGCGTGGTGGTGCAGTCCGGGAAGAACACGCTCAAACGGCGACGGTCGTTGCTGGTGTGGTCGTCGAGCAGGGTCGGGGAGGGAAGACGAAGGCTGTGCTCAAATTTGATATAATTTGGCACAGGCCCGCGGTTATGTGATGTTATTTTTTTTTTTTTTGGTTTAAAGGGCTGAAACGAGCATCAAAGGGCGCGGGATTTTTTTTTTTTTTTAAGGGCTGAAACGAGCAGCAAAGGGTGCGCGGGATTTGATTTTTTTTTTTGGAGTAAGGGTAATTAAGTGTTTTATATTTTTATTTTTTTGGATTTTAGAGATTTGAAAAAAAAAATATTATAAAACATATATATAACTTAAATTTTTTTAACGACCAATAAATTAATGATTAACGACCAAAAATTATATTAGTCGCAATAGATATACCATCAACGATAACTTTTGACAATGGTCGTTAATAATATATCAATAACGATAAAAAAAAAAATTGGTCGCTAAATTGGTCGTTAATGGTCCAGTTTGTTGTAGTGTCAAATGGGTAGAGGGTAATTTATGAGGCTAAGTTTCTTATTCAGAGTATGTTGAGGATAATGACGTGTGCTAATAGCCAGCTATTTCTTAGGGAGATAATTTAGTGTGAGAGTTAGACAAACTAATTTAGATAAAGTTTGCCCACTATGTTAGCATGTTTTGTTCATTTCAATTATTTAAACTCTTAGTTCAATTCCCTATATTTTGGAGTTTTTATAAAATATCTACTATTACAATCTATTTCAATCTTATATCATTATGCATGTTTGGTTTCATTTTGTTTTCAATCAATAAGAATTAGGTGAATGGTCACACTTTCTTATGTTTGATGTAGTGGTAATATCCTCTATTTTTTTCTATTGCTCTTCTATTGTCTTAAAATTAAAATTTTCAATCAAGAAAATTAGGGTCATTACAAGTTAATTACAAAGCCTTTGATTTTAAATCTAGAATTTGCTTTGAATGAATTATTTTCTTAGCCTTATCTGATTAGTATATCCAAATGAGTTTGTGAGTGAGTGTTGGTTTTGGTTTTGGGTTTGGGGGAATGGTCATTAATTATTATCATATGTGATAAATTGTAACCTTATGTGACTATGTGATATTTTTTTTACTAATATTTATGCTTAGTCGTATGGCTCTAAATTTGACTTTAGTATTATAGAGGTTTGATGACTCCTAATTAATCGATTAATTTATGGAGACAATTAAGAGCTACATAGAGTGGACATTTCAACAAGAGGAGGCTACTCCATTGCCATCTCCATTTCTGATTCCATCACTTGAGGAATAACTATTTAAAGTGGGATTAAATCACTCATCAAACAACTTTATGGGTCAAAAGGATCTAGATGTTGTGAAGGGATAGCTTTGTGATATTCAGAATACCTTTATCGCTAGTGGTTACCCTAATGACAAGAAAATTGATATTCTTGTGTACTACTTTCAAGGTAGAGCTAATAGTTACTAGGGAGTCGGTAGTTGAGAGGTGAAGTGTCTACATTTTGAGAGCCATTTGTAGAACTATTCAAAACATGTTTCTACCCCATGTATGTTCACTTAGTGATGTACGAGTTCTATTCAATTCAACAATGCCATGATAGAGAAGAGCAAAAAGATAATAGTTCAAAAATTATATCTAAGTCTTAACCTATGATTTTATGAGCTTTTAGTAGGGAATCCAATACCGGATTTGGCCATGATGTATGAGTGGGCCTTCAATGTTGCTCATGTTATTCAAAAGGGGAATGGCCTATTTTAGGGTGGACACTGCTAGGGTGGTGAGAAGATGTTCTAGTCTAGAGGTATTCATAAGATGAGGTCTACACCTTGATTAGGAAGAAAACTCATCCAATCATAAATCGAGAAACATTTTTGTTATAGATAGTGTAATAGGTACCATATAAGGGTTAACTATTTGTGTATTAATTTAGGTGTCACATTTTTGGTAGAATAAGGCACAAGTATTTTAAGTGCTAATATACTAAAGGTAATGTCCAGTAAGGATGTACTTGTTCAAAAGGTTAAATGACATAGCCACCACAACTTTATAGGGTTTAATAGAATGAAAAATTAGCCCAATAGAACTACATAATGGAGGGATTCGAAGCCTCACACCTTTTAACCTAGTTTGGGATTTGGTAGTGTGGTAGGACTCGCCTAAATGTCATGGGGCTATCAAAGGCCGACTAATTGGTCGGAGATGTTGTAGGTACATTCACTATCTTATCTTTACTTACAAGCATTTATTTTTATTCTAGTACATTTCACTCCTTTGTGGTTATTGCTTTCATAGATAATGATATTATGTCTTCATCTACTAGTATAGTTACCTCTATTGTGCTCCCATCTTATAATAGGTATTCTTATACTAGGCTATAGAGATATGTGATCTTAGTCATTAGTGGCATTAAGTTATCCATATACCTTAAAGAGCTAGAGTTGCACAATTTCAGCATAATTTTAAGGATGGATATGCTATCAAAATATCAAGTTATAATAGATTACACACAAAATCATTTAGTTCTCAAGGGACCAAAAGATTCTAGGGTCTCTTAGTTGAGATGCATACTTATGTCCTCAGTGAGGATTGTGTTCACTATAATGCTCGATATTCTAGTGTAGAATGGTTATCTCCTCTACATATGAGTTTTCATGTCTTGGATGCTAATGAGCTAGTGATTAAGGAAATTTTAGTAGTGAGTGACTTTCCAAATGATATTCCAAGCATGCCACCAGTACATGACATAGACTTCATGATCAATCTTCTACTAGGGATAGAGCTTGTGTCAAAGGTATAGTGTTGTATGATGCTAGTTGAGATGATAGAGTTGCATACTCAGTTGGAGAAGGATTACATTCAACTGACTGCATCACCCTAGAGAGAACCTCCACTACTTGTAAAGAAAATGGATAGTAGATTGAGAATATGCATCAACTACTGATAATAGAATTAGGTGATTGTGATGAATAATGTTATATACCTTAGATAAATGATCTCTTTGATCATCTACATGGACCTGCCATATTTTTTAGGATTGACCTCAAATTAGGGCATCATTAGGTGAGGATTGTCAACTGGGATATTCTAAAAGGGTGTTTTGGATGAGATAAAAACATTAAAACTTTATTTTCATGTCATTTAAACTCACTAATATGTCAGCATTATTCATAGTTCTCATGATTCTAAACTTCTTGATGCGAGAGCATCTAAGAAATCCTCAACTTTATCTCTCTTATATTGTTACTTATGCAATATTGGAGTTCTTAAAAGTATTTTTCATATTTTTCATGTTTTCTTGAAGATATAATAAAGATTATATGGTTTTCGTGAAGGTTAAGGTTTATAAATTATTAAAATTGTTTTCATAAATCTAGTTTGTTATTTTTTGTAAATAAGGTTTGTTGTTTCATGTAATGTGAGCCAAGATTAGGGTATGTTATATGTTATATTTATAGATGAATATTAATATGAATAGTGCATAACTTGTTGGTTGTTAAACAAATTACTTAAGATGTTGTTAATGGGCGTTGTTATATTTTAACTACCTAGGGATTTTGTTAAGGTAGTTAGGATATTTTTCGAACCTTTTAATATTCTATATGAGGCATAGTTTATGAATAGTGAAATGTGTGTTGTGAGTTGAGAAATAAAATATAAGTCATTCTTTATGAGTGTATAAATTTATCCATCTTTGTGAGGTTAAGTTTGTTCCTTTGCAGATCTACTTTGTTTTCTTCTTCAAAGTTCTTTATTAGAGTCTACTTTGTATTTTCTTCATTAGCAATCCCATATAAGAAAATTTTTGTGAATCCTTGGAAGATTGGTTTAAAGGTTTACTTTGGGTTTCCATCATCCATATCCATTTTCTATTCATTTAAAGTTCTTAACATTCATTCTTCTACAAAATATTTTATTTTTTGAATGGATGCATGTCAATCCATATCACTTCCCATAACATCGGAATCAATTTATGGCAATATTCACCAACAACGTTTTCATTTATTCTAGGAGTCGCCAATATTATAAGTACCATTTGAGGCAAATATTAGCTTTGTGGAGGATACATCAAGTGTACTCTAATCTCTCTAAGTGTGAGGTTTTACCAAATGAGTTAACATTCCTTGAAAATGTGATCTTGAGGGATAGTGTGTCAGTTGTTCTTTTGATGATTTGAGTAGTGTTCGTGTGATTAGTGTATACTAGTGTCAAATAGGTGCATAGTTACCTAGGGTTGGCAAGCTTTTATTGATGATTTTTCTAAGCCTTTTCTAGGATGCCTCATTCTTTGTTGATCTTGTTAAAGAAGACAGTGTGCTTTCTATTGAAATACTGATGTAGTTGAGAAATTATAGAGGAGATTGACTTGAGCTCCAATATTTTTTTTGGCATTTGATGGAAAGAGATTTGAGCTTTATAGTGATGCATCTAAGAATAGCATAGGAACTAAGACCTCCATTTTTTACTATTGAAAAACTTTATTTTGAAAACCTTATAGAATTGGAAAACTAATAAACACTTGGGAAAAAAATGAATGTTACTGCCGCACTTAACATAGGATAGGTGTCAGCCACCCGTCTTATATTAGATACAAGGTTGAGAACCAAACCAACAAAAACTAATATAGAGTGTGCTAGTATACGTTATGTAAATACAAAAAGAAAGCCTTTCAAGTACAGGACCTTGACGGTCCACAATATTCAAATACGCAAGGTAAATTAAGTCAAAGTACATGATCTCAAACTATAGAAACAAAAGTAGGGAGTAGCCCTAACCTCTAGTCCTTCAAGGATCGCTCAAAAGTCTCTAGATAATCACGCTCTCATAACACATGCCTAACATGATGTTGGCCAACTAATTACGATCCCTGAAAACCTACACATAACCCTCTACCTGTGGGAATAAATAGGTGACTAAGCAAATAGGTGAATCGGTATGCTTCATACTGAGTAAGCCAAGTTATCTTCTCAATGGAGTCACTGGTACACAAGATTCCAGCATAATATGAAAATCATACCAACATATTTCATGTATATTTTATATAAATAGTTACGTGCTCTATCAAGATCACATTAGGCATAGGAAGCTCATACCATACAAGACTCATTATACTTGACAATATAGGACAACATTGTATATGGCAATATGCAAGCTACAAAGTAGAATGTCCAGCTAATGATAAGGATTCATTCATCTAGGCACATAATTTCACAATAGGTTATTTCCACATACATTGTTCTTGATGTTATGAGACCATACAAGGACCATACAATAAGCAAGCAAGTCATTCACATACTTATTCCATCTTAACCATTATCATTCTCCAACCATGTGTGGGATTACCATTAATGCTTACTCAATATTAACAAAATTCCTTAGATTAATCCATTTTAGGCTAAAGTCCATATTGCATTACTCCATAAAGCTATCAAATACTTATTAAGGTTTACTCATTAAGGCATTTACAACAACCATTGAGTATGCCATGAATTATAATCCAGTTAATCCACCCATTAGTTTTTAATCCTTATCAACATATTTATTTCATTCATTAGACAATCATGTATCAACATTAGGCATGGTCTCAAGGCATATCTAAATAAAAACATCAAAATCACACAATCTAGCTGAACCAGTCGATCGATTTTAGAAATCAATCGATCAGGTGGGTCAATCAGTCGATCAATTTTGTTCAATTAAACCCAATGTTCCCTCAAACTATTCAATTGGTTTACCCAAAACAATAAACTATTATATAACCAATCGATTATTTCTAATAAGTTAATTGATTGATTTAAGGAGAGAGCAAACAAAGGTCCTATCGGTCAATGGGTTTAAGCCAACCAATAGACTGTTTTAAGGACTAATTGATTGGTTTGGCTTAACCAGTTGATTGGTTTGCCCCTAACAGCATATAATAGGCATTTTTCATGCAAATCATCTTCAACATTCCTACCACATCCAAAATAAAACATATCATAGCATCATACCAATACCTTTTCACCTCATAAACTGAAACATGGTTAATAATTAATCAAATTGACCTAATTTCCCTAAAACCATGCATTTTCGCAGGATTCATAAGTTAATCAACATGCATCATTCTGAAACCAAATTCTCATGCAAACTTATAAAATTAGGACTTTAAAGAATACACCAGATCACATGTTTAAATAGGTCACATTTCAAAAGTAAGAATGACTTGCATAGTGACACCAAAACTTTTCCACAAATAGGAAAACTCAACCACAAATATTTTCAATTTCTAAATATTAAAAGAATTTAAAGCTTCAAAAATTCAAGGAATAATTTTATAAATCAAGATTTAAATTAGGAGAAAAAAAACTTAGCAAACCTAAGAGAAAAAACATAGGGAATTTGTGTGAAAGAGAGGCTTAACTTCCTCCAAAATCTAACCCTTCCTTGCTTAAAGATAAATAAAAAGGAGCTTGCTAAAGGATCAAAAGAGTGGAAATGAACCAAAAATAAGCTCAAATTGGGGTGAAAAGAATACAAGGTTAGAGAGTTGGAAAATTTTGGTGGCTGAAATAAAAGTGAGTGGAAGGGGTGACTAGAGCTATTTATAGCTAACAAATGGGTACAAGAACAAGGGGGTATTGCTTAGATAAAAAAAACCCTAATTTTTACCATTCAAATTTTAGCTGAAAAGGTGGATTTCATAAAAGATAGGCTAAACTTCCTTATAGAGCTAAAATGGTGATTTCAAGAGATATAAGTCAACTTCAGCTAGAATGTCAACAACAAGAGAGGTTATAAACAATTAGTGTGGAAGAAATCTGCCAACTAAGCAAAGACATGTATAAGAATCAAAGTAACAATTCTAGAAGTTTGGAAAGGAGAGAGGTGGAAGAAGACAAAGCTAAGGTCATCCTATCTCCTAATTAACCAAATTAAACCCTCAAATTAGTTTGAGGTAGAAGATCGGTCCAAATGTAAGATAAGAAAGGTTAAGAATATTTTTAGGAAGGCTTCCCAACAAAATTATGTTTTAAAAATGTACTCATCTCAACAATTAGTCAATTAGTTTGGCCTACCAATTAATTATTCTACTAATGAGTGGATTGGTTCCCCAAACCAATCTATTAGTTTGGTTAAGTAAAAACCATTTAGCTGAAATGACGAACCAGTCGATTGACTCATGGAACTAATCGATCGATCCATCTAAAAACTCATTTTATTTCATTTCTAAAACTTATTCAAATCCAAATTTTCCTCAAACTCAATTATAGTTTCGAATCAAAATCAAACATTATCAATTTTTAGTAAATATCGTAACTTCTCATTCAACAAACTTTAAAAAAAGATGTGTTATTACATAGGATACGTGTTAATGCAACATTAGGGGTAGTGGCTTATGCTTCTTGCCAATTAAAATAGCATGAGGAGATATATAAAACTCATGATTTGGTGCTGGAATTTTCCTAAGAGTTCCAACCAAAAGCTTCTAGTGGTGTTTGAAAATGACAAATATGAGCAAAATTAATCATTACAATTAATCTCACTCACCAAAAATGAGGGAAAATAAGGTGAAACAAAGATACTAGAGTGTTGGAAGTAAGAGACTCGGTCAACTTCGCATAACAACCACAAGGTTAAAAATGGGGGAAAGGTGAATGTAAGTGGCATTGAAATGGGATTGAGGCATCATTTTGGGCACAAAAGGGGTGTTACACTCAAATTTATGAATCGAGAAAATTTATTTTTAAAAGTTAAATGCGAAAGCTAAAATAGTAAATCATGGGGTGCTAAGACTACACTTGGTATGAGTCTGGTTTCCTCTATCATTCTATTACCAAGTGATAAGGGTAAAAATGTTATTCCCTTGAATTAATAAGATAATTGTATATCAGAGTAGTGAGATTGTTAAAACAATTGAATAACTTTTTGAATAGTTTTAACCGTCAATGGTTAAACATGTCAGTGAAAGGAAATACATAAAGATAGTAAGAAATGTAGAATCTTCTGGATCAAGGGAATCAAATAAAACACGGAATAAACCTACACTCTCCACCTATAAGGTAGCCTTCAACAAATATTATGAGCTAACCTACAAAGGCTACTGCCCATTAGATAAATAGGGGTCTAAGAAAGGAACCCTTCAGTACAACAGTACTAAGTAACCTATTAATCAAAACTAATATAAAATGTATTCATGTAACATATAAAATGTATCATAATAATACATAAGCATTTAATTATGCATACATTAATTGAAATACAACCATCATTCATATATCCACATAACATCAAGATCATGTACTGCCAATACTTTTTCACCTAGAAATAACTAAAAATTACTATTGTAGCATCCAAGAGATGTTCTTTGCAGTATAATGAGAAAGTAGCATCATTCTCGAGTTATAACCATGGTTGCAATTTTCATTATCAAACCCACAACTTCTCATAACACAAGTAGTCTCATCAACACAACCAATAACAACACATGTTATTATAAGTAGGCACAAAGGCTACTACTGAACCAAAGGTAGGCGCAAAGGCTACTTCTAAACCATAGGTAAGAACAAAGGTTAATATAGAGTTGTAGGTAGGCACAAAAGTTGCTACCGAACCATCGGTAGGTACAAAGGCTAGTATCAAACCATAGATAGGTATAAAGCCTACTAACAACCAATCCAATAATTATTTACATTCAAATATCAACCATTTCTATTTTTATTTATTCAATGGGAGATCAAATGAACCAAGAGACACTAAAGTTGAAATGCCCCGAAAATTCCTAATTTTATAAATTATATTTAAATGAGGTTTTATTAGAAATTTATTTAAATAAATTATTTTTATTAAAATAAAAGGATATTTAATTAGAGAAATTAAGAAGAAATTTATAAGTATTTTTATTAGAAAAGGATTTGGGTATTTTAGCTAATTAAGCATTTTATTTTGAAAATTAATTAAATAAATTATTTTATTTAAAATAATAAGGAGAAAATATTTTCAAATTAATATTAATTTTATAAATAATTTAATTGGAGAAAATTAGAGTGTTTTGCTAATTAAAAAGGAATTTGTGGAAAATCTTTTAAAAATCCTAATTTAGCCTAAAAAGGGATTTTAAATATTATTTTATTTAAATATTAATATTTTTAAATATCCCAAATATTCTAATTAATTTAATTATCCCAAACCATTATTTTTCCTTTTTCCTTCTTTTCTTCTTTTCTTTTTTCTTTTTCTCCTCTCCGAACTGGGCCAGCCCAGCGGCCCAGTTCCTCTTTTCCTTTCCTTTCCTTCGGCCTAGCCCGCGCCCGCGCGCCTCCTTCTCCCGCCTTCAGCGCGCTGCGTTTTGTCCATTTTGTTACCAAAACTCGTCGTGTTGTTTAATGAGCCAGCCCGCGCGGCGTCGCCCTTCTTCCGCCCTCTACGCGCTACGTTTCATTCCTTCTCATCTCTCAACGCGTCGTCTCATTTAATGAACGACGTAACCGGCGCGACCGGCCCGGTTCACCCCCTTCTTTTCCTTCCCGGCCCACCCCCTTCCTCCTTTCTTCTCCCTCCTTCTTCCCCGATGCCGACGACAGCCTGCAACTTCTGCGCCGAAAATGGCGGCACCGGCTGCGAGATTCCTGACCTGCCGAGTCACCTATCCTTCTCTTCCTAGCAGCTCGCACATTATCTTGGATTAGTCAATTAACCTTAACTCTCTCTCATTCTCTCTCTCTGGCTTCTCGAATCTTCGACCAAACCCAAGCAATCGCCGGTCGATTACTGCCACCGGCCACCCAAATCCTATAACCCAAACCCATCCTGCAGACCTCCAAAACCCTAATAACCCATCTAAACCCTTTAAATAGCCTGGTTGTGAGTGTGGTCGAGACTTCTTCCTTCCGAAACCCTAAGTCAGAATCGCCCAGCCACCGCCCCATCAGACGCCATTATCTCCTTCCCCGGCCAACTTCAACACCTCCTCTTGATACCACTCTCTTCCCTGAAATTCCCTCTAGCTAACTAAGCCCTTAAAATCCTTCGATTCTTCTTGAATGAGCTGCCATAACCATGCAAAGTTGGTTAGTTGCTTCGACAGAAAATTTCACCCCGAGACGTTGAACCACCTTCCACCACCACATGCGCCGCTTATAACACCTTCCAAACCAACCATTAAATCCTACTAATTATCCTCTACAGCCCCATATAATTATTTTAATTTTTCTTCCTCTCCATTACCCATTTTCCTAATTTTTGGCCCTCTTAGACCACTTTTCCGGCCACCTCCGGGAACCACCGCCGGTACCACCAATACCCTCCAACTCAAGGTGAAACCCTAGAACTTTTAAATACTTACTTTCGATTTATTGATAATTATTATGCTTTTATTCTAATTTTTAATGCTAATTCGAGTTTAATTATTATTATTATAATTATTATTATTGTTGTTATCAACTGTATTTTAATTTCTAAATTTGGTTGACAGGTCTGGGAGTATTATGGAGTAAGATAAATTATTATTCTCGAATTTTGCCTATTTAATGTAATTATTACATGATTAATGTTATTATTAATAATATAATTAGTATTATTATTAATTAGTGTAATTATTTAGTTAATATTGCAATTATTTCAGGAGGATTATAAACCTAAAATTTTAACTAAGTCTCGCACATTGGCTTTTTACAACTATTATTAACATTTTTAACATTTTTTCTAATTATATTATTATTATTATTATCTTTATTAACTTTATATAATAAGTATATGTATAATATTAATATCTTTTTAAATTTCAAATAGTATTATCATTAAATGGGGAGGTTTCGAAATCCACTTTGTAAATTTAAGGCTTAGATTATTATTATTATTAAGTTTTCTATTAAAATTACTACTATTAGTAATAATTTGTTATTATTAAAATTATTATTATAATAAATATTATTATTATTATTTCCTTTACTAACTTTATTTTGGTAAAGGGTAGAAACCCTTATATCACCCTTTTTACTTTAAATTTTAATAGTATGTATTAATGTTTTAGTGGTTTTGGGCATAATTAATTAAGAATCAAGACTTAAGATAAATTAGAAACTAATAGTAGTATAGGAGGGAAGCTAATCCTAGTATTTCTTTCCCATAATAGGTGAGCCCAATCAAATCCCTCAAGTGGAATAGGACCGTGCACCAAGACCGGTGACGTTTTCGGTAAGGAGTGCTAAGGCCTTTTATGTGCTTATGTGTATTATGTGTTTCGCATGTTATGTATCTATGTTTATTATAATTAAATATTTTATTTGTGGTATGACTTGGAGTTGAAGTATGTTGTGCATGGTATGTGTATTACTTATGTATGATGATATGTGTTGTGCATGTGAGGAAGTCGGTGTGGTTTGTGTGGGAGAAAAGATGAAAAGTAGGATGGAGAAAGGAGTTGACTAAGGGAAGTGATTTGACCTAATTTTATGGTTTTATAAGGAATAATCTAATGTATGGTTTTAGGTGGAAGTGTATAATTTATGGTTTTATGCGGAGAATATAATATATGGTTTTATTTGGGAAAATGTAATTTATGATGTTATATGGGAGAATTAAATTATGGTTTGTTTGGGAGAATTTAGTTTATGATGTTATTTGGAAGAATGTAATTTATAATATTATATGGGAGAATTTAAGTTATGATTTGATTGGGAGAGTTAATTTATAATTTGTTTGGGAGAATTTAGTTTATGATGTTATTTGGGAGAATGTAATTTATAAGATTATATGGGAGACTTTAAGTTATGATTTGATTGGGAAAGTTAATTTATAATTTGTTTGGGAGAATCGAATTCATGATGTTATTTGGGAAAATGTAAATTATGATATTATATGGGGGAATCTAATTTATGATTTGCTTGGGGGAATTCAATTTATAGTTTTCCTTGGGAGATTCTAATTTATGATTTTATGTGGAAGAATCTTTATGGCTTGAATTTAGGGTTTGGTATGGAAGAATCTTTATGGTTTGAATTTAGGGTTTGGTATGGGTGAATCTTTGGTTTTGGTTGGATCGAATTTATGGTTTTGTATAACGGAATCTAGGGTTTACCTGGTGGTATTAATGGTTGTATGTTGGTATTAGGGTTTGTATGATGATATTAAGGTTTGTATGGTGGTAATTATAGTTGTATGGTGGTATTAGGATTTACATGGCGATATTGATGGTTGAATGGCGGTATTAGGGTTTGCATGATTGAATTTAGGACTTCATGTGGAATTTTAGGGTTTGCATGAAAACGGTTCAAAGGTTTGCATGGGGAGATTAATGTTTGCATGGAAGCGAAATTTACGTGTGAAAAGTTAATTTGGGATGTAAGGGAGGAAGTAGAAGAGTTATTTGGGTGTTTGAATATTTTTGGTGAAAAATAATACGTAGGACGTTATAAGGGTATGGAGGAGACTGAATTATGATTTATGATTTATGCATGTTTGGTGAAGGCCTTTGAATAAGACACTTAAGATACTAATCATTTAAAGTGGAAGATTATTGAGCCGGGTCCAGCCGATCCACCGGTTAGGAATAGTGGTTAGGGTTTAACCCTATGTGTGACCGATCCACCGGTAATAATAGTGGTGAGGACTTTGTCCCGCAAGTGTCCGGCCCACCGGAAATAATAGTGGGGTGACTCGAGCTCAATAAAAATAAATCATAGTTGCCAAAACATTTAAAAGGTACTAATTACTTACAGTGGAACACCATGTGAGCAGGAACCAGCCGATCCACCGGTAAGGAATAGTGGTGAGGACTTTGTCCCGCAAGTGACCGATCCACCGGCGAATAATAGTGGTGTGGACTTTGTCCCGCAAGTGACCGGCCCACCGGCAATAATAGTGGGGTGTTCCTATGCTCACATGGACTTGATAAAAAGGCATGGTGTGAATTGAATTCTGATAAGAGATTAATGAAACGATTAATCTGGACTACAATTGGGCCTTTGTATGTACTTTTACTTGATTGATCATATGCATTTATAATCATTCCCTTCTATGTTCTGCATGATTTATGTGTCGGTGTGTTGGCCTTAGTGATCAAGTCTCCTTACTCAGTACTGGACCCGTACTGATACTACATTGATTGATGGGTCCTGTGATGATCCACCGATGGTGGGGAGCAGACCGCTTGTGCAGGTTTAAGATCAGAGATTGTTTGGGGTGGCAGGCCTGACTTGAGTGAGTAGGCAATCCGGCATTTGACCCATCGGGTTTTATCTTATTTAAATGTATTTCTATTTGTAAGTTACAAGTGTTTATAAATGTTTATGCGTACTCTGATTTTGTTGTAAGATCTTTTGAATTCTTTTATGAATTGTTAATTTGAATTTAACATAAATCTTTCCTTTAGCCTTAGCACTTGGTACTGGAACGGTCGGAGAGAACTGGTCTAGTACTAAGTGTGGCGGTAACATTCCCAGAATTCACAGGTTTTAAGCATTTATAATTTAATTGCTTCCGCTTTCAAAAAAAAAAAGTAGTGAATTTTGGGGTGTTACAAAAGTACCCTGATCATACCTGCCTACAAGGGCAGCACATCATTCTACTAACTATCAACCTAGGGATGCAAATGTACCTTGGTCTAACCAGTACATGATGGTACATAGTATCCTATAGACAAGGACACCTAATCCATAAGTATCCATGCCCCCTAATTAGGTCTGTAGAGCTAAATAGAGTAAGATATAGGGTATGTTCGAGGCACTCAGGTACGCCAACAAATCTATAAATAATTATGGATTAAACCATATATTTAGGGAAGTGACTCCTAAAGAGCCACCACTCCCAATATTAAGGTCTTTCACTTTAAGTATGAGTATTTTATAAGGGTGACAATGAAAACACATATTAATCACATAGGTCCAATTCTTCATACTTAATAATTTTTATTCATTTCCAACATTATAAGATAACCATAATCAAGATCATTACTACTGTCATCGTTAGAAATCTACTGAGGCCATCCTAGGTTTAATTATTCACACTTAGGTTCTTTGGGTAAAAATAACCAAAATACCCCTTGGGCTAAAGTTACCACTTTACCATCCATTTCCATTATAAATTCCATTTTATTTATCAAATTTCTATAAAAAGGATACATAATTAAGGTATTTATTATGTAATTAAATTACCAAATACACCAAATAACAATTTTGTACTTAGACACAATTCTACACATAAAATCCTAACATGTGCTTCTAGAACTTCAAAGCACACATTCTCATACTTAACAGTAAATAATACATATCACGCATGTTTCTTAGAATGCTCATCATGATATACTCTAAATTACTAAAATAGCCTTAGGCCATGCAATAATAATAATTGTGCCGAAACATGTATTTCAAAAACAGCAAAACCCCTATTTTCTTACTGAACAAAAGATAATACTTATCATGCATGTATATTAGAATAATCATAATGGTACACTCAAACCTACCACAATAACTCTAGGCCATATAATAGTGATAATCATGATCAAACATGTGCTTCTAAAATAGCAAAACCCTATTCTTATGCTTAACAACAAATAACACATATCATGCATATTTATTGGAATAATCCTCATGGTACACTCAAAATTATAAGAATACCCTAGGTTATATATTAGTGATAGTCATATTGAAAACATGTTTTTAAAATAGTAAAAATTCTATTCTCACACTTAACAACAAATAATACTTATCATAATACTTGTTAGAATAATCATCATGGTACACTCAAAATTAGCAAAATACCTTAGGCCATATAATAGTGATAATCATGCTGAAATATGTGTTTCTAAAACAATAAAACCTCTATTCTCATACTTAACAACAAATAATACTTATCATGCATGTTTATTAGAATAACCATTATAGTACACTTAAAATTACCAAAATACCCCTCGACCATTCATTAACTAATAACTATAATTTTACCGAAACATAAGTTTTTAAAATAGCAAATCACCTACCACCATTCTTAATAATAATTGGAACAAATTAGGCATTTTGGTTAAGGTTAAATATCATGAAATGCTTAAATGACCAAATTACCCCTAGGGCACATAATAGTAATAATGTTTCTACAAGTGTATCTAAACATGCTTAACCTAACATTTATATATGTATATATCATACAAAATTACTTCCCAACATTATAACCCTTTTCATCACACTTTTGTATATATGATAATCTACATAAAATAACATGCCTTTTCTTTTAATTTTTTATGATAACAATAATAATCACATAATTATTTATAAAAAATTATTTCTAACACAAATTACATGTCAAAACCCTAATGTTCTATCATACAATATCCAAACATTTTAGTGGAGTATAAATGTTACCTGATTTCTAGCAAAAGTAAAATTTACCGATAATTGCCTAAAAATTATTAGGCTCCGCTAATAAAACTTTTGTAACCAAAAATAATATCATAAATACCATATTAATACTTTATCAATAAAATAATATTTTTTTATTAAATATAATATTACAAAACTACCCTTATATATTAAAATTGACTAAAATAATTTAAAAATCAAAAACACAACTCACGCTACATGTACAGCATGAGCCATGCATGTAGGGGATAAATGACCTGATGATTAGTCATTAAAGGTTAGAGGAGGTGGTTGGGTGGTGTTATGTAGGAGTGCCGAAGGCTACGATGTGAGGTACAAGGCTATAGGAAGGAGGTGACACCAAGAGGGGACTTGGTGATTAGACGTTAAATGTTAGAGGAGGTGGTTGGGTGGTGTTATGCAGGAGTGCCAAAGGCTATGATGTGAGGTACAAGGCTATAGGAAGGAGGTGACACCAAGAGGGGAAAGTAGAAGAAGAAAAGGATAGGAAGAAAAAGGAAGGAGGAGGAGATGGGGTGGTTTTAGGGTGATGGTGAGTTGGTGGTTTTTGTTATACAAGGAGGCTGTAGGGTGGAGGAAATGGTGGCATCAAGTGGAGGGGGTATTAGGGGAAAAAACTATTGTTTCTCAAGGTGTGGCTATGGGTTTGCGGTTGGTGCTAGAGGGTAGGGATCGATAAGAAGCGTCATAGAGAAGGGAAGAAAGAAAATAGGGTGGTAGAGGAGAAGGAAGAATTAGAAAAGGAAAGAAGAGGAAAGTGGTTGACTATAGAGGATAGGATGGTGGTGGAAGAGATGGCTAGGCTAACAATGTAGAGGGAGAGGATGGTTGGTCATGAGGGAAGAAAGAAGAGCCAGGGGAGAAAGAGAAAAAATGAATAAGATTTGGGGAGAAGAGGCAGGGCATAAAGGAGAAGGAGAAGCACAGGCGTGTGTGGGTGAGGCATGCTACATGCAGGAGAGGTGGAGGGGTAAAGGAGTGTTTGATGTAAGGTGCAAAATGGTGAGGGAGAAGAAGAAGGGAAGGTTGGGATGGGTTGTTAGGGTGTGAGGAAAGAAAAAGGTGGGAGAAGGAAGCTGAGTCGACATGGGAAGAAGAAAAGAAGGGAAAGAGGAGGCTGGCCTGAGAAGGAAAAAGGAGAAAAAAGAATAGGGTGCTGGGCTAACATAGAAAGAAAGAAAAGAAGGGGGAAATGGGCTAGCTTGAGAAGAAAAGAAAAATAAGGGAGAAAAGGGGGGATGAAAGGGAAAAGGCATAAAAAGGGAAGAAGGAAAAAGGAGAAAGGAGAAAAAGAAAAAGAAAATATATTTAAGGTTAGAATTAAAATTAGATTAAATTTAGGTTTTTAGGATAATATCATATTAATTTATCTAATATTTAAGTTATCAAATTAAGAAAAATAAATATGGTAAAATTATAGGTATAGGGTTGATTTAAATGAAAAGGGTAAGATTATCTAGATTTGTGAGTAAAAGGTTAATAAAAATAATTAAATAAATGTTTAATGATTAAAATTTTCAAATAAAGGCTAAGTGTTCTAAGTTAGGGTTAAAAAAATTTGGGGGGTATTATAGATGGGATTGTGTATTAGTGGATGAGGGATATGGTTATTAACTTGTTACACACTTGAATGAACTCATATGATGATCAAGTGTACACAGAGATTGAGAGTGTAAGAGTTTGATGACACAAAATATAACTATTGTGCTTTTAAATATAACTAGGATACAAATGTGATTATCATTTAGTTAAGGGTTTTCTAGTATCAAATGATATAGTTAGAAGTTTATTTACAATTAATTTAATGAATTAAATTGTAAAGATGGATTAAAATAGGTATTTTTAGAGAAAAAAGAGAAAACATAATCCAAAAAATCGTAAATTTTATGGGAATGTACATTATAATTTTATAAACCTAAATATACATAAATATTGGGTCTTAAAGTTAGTTTGAAGCTTGATAGGTGGAAAATGATCAAAAATGAAAAATTAGATTATCCACAAAAATATTTATTTTTGAAAAAAAAAACAAAAAATAGGGAGTTCAAATCGCCATAGATAGGTGTAGAATAATTTTAGAAAAACAATTAGTATTTGATGCCCGATGAATTAAAAATGGATAAAATCATCTAATAATGTAACAAATAAATTCATGATTTAATTACTTGGAAGAAACAGGTAAACGAAAAAATATCCTAGATGCACATATGAGCTTAGAGTATTTTTAGAAGTGCATAAAAATTTTATATAGTTAAGAAAAAGGCAAAAATGCCTTAAAACAAAAATTATTATATATTGAGACTTTCTACAAATAAATAATGAAAATAATGCTTGAAAAAGATGTGAAAATTATCAAAATGAAAGAATGTGTTTGGAAAATAATATTAGGAATGATTTGTAAGTTTATAGCAAGCCTAAAAAAGTAAAAATGTTAAGATCGGAGAAATTGCATAAAAATATGATTTTTCTTCAAATGGATAAAAAGAGTTGTAAAATGCTCGAATTTGATATAAATGGATTTGAAATCCATATTAAAAATTTTAGAAATGGATTATTGGCTGAACTCTATAGTAATTAGGATTAGTAAAAATTGGATGTTACGGTTGAGATATTGATTCTTAGTAAATCATGGACATACTAAAGTTGTAAAGGTCTTGTCTTGGGATACCTCACCCACCCAACTTGGTTACAAATGCTATGGTTGTTATGATGTTGGTATATTCACTCCCACTAAAGAACGAACCTTAAAGGTTCCAAGGGGTTTATATCGGGATGCCTCACCCACTAAACTTTGTTAATTGACTTCATGATCCCTCAACATAGCAGTATTCCTAATCTTAAAATATGTGTATACCTTCTACATATCTTGTAGAATATAAGAGCTACTAAGTATAAATAAATTGTAAGGATGACCCACCTGCTAACTTAAAAGCTAGGGAAATAGGCTCGAATGAAATCATGTTACCATTATTAGTTTTTATGTAATACTCCACTTTTTAGGGTCCTCAATATGTATTAATATATGCATTTGATGGTGGTCTGAGTGTTTTTTCTATCTTATTTTGGAGGTGCATTTAAGATTGGTATGGTTTTAGTTGAGATTAGTTTGGATTTTGGAAGATAATTGGTTTTATTAGAAAACTAGTCAGCTGATTAGAGATACTGATCAACTGATTTGTTCATTAAATTTTAGATTTGCAACCCAATGAACCAATTGACTATTTTTGGGTACCGATCAACTAGTTCAACTAAATTGGTTATTCTTCTAACTCCATTTTCCTGTCCTGAATAAACCAGTCAACTAGTTTGCTTGTGATTTCAAATTCATTTCTAATTTGGATTCTTATTTCTCTCTAATGATTATGAAAATTTTTTATGTCAGTTTAATTATGCTAATAAGAATTTTTTTTAGTACTTTGGTATTATTTTTACATTAATTAGATCATTACATAATTTTAATTAGCAAATTTTTCCCAAAAAGCCACTTTTTAAGGTAAGTCTCCCTATTTTCTTACCCCTCACCCGTCCATCTCTCTTCTAGTACATGGGGTTATGAGCTTGACTTTGTACATCCTTCCCTAACTTACCAACCTACTACCTTGCCCATATCTGATTGCACTCACCTCCCACCACTCCATCAAGTCAGCCCTCACTTCTTGGCTTGCCCACCCTCAACCTCACCAGCCTCATCCCCTTTTCCATGAGAATGTTGATAGCCATGCTCTATACTCCTCATTGTTTATCCATTCTCATTCTTCACTTGTTTTCTTGCTCTCTTCTCCCTTCTCCTTGTGGAAATGTTCACTAAGTGTTAAGCACCCTTCTATTTTCCCCTCTTCTCCTTCTGCTCAGAAAGTAGAGGTTCTTTCTAATTTCCTTCTTGGATTGTGCAAGCATTGTGTTCCTTTATCTTCTTCTAATCTTGGTTTTAGTTCTCTTTTACTTTTATTAAGCAAGGAAGAATTATGGTTGAGAAAATTGGAGATTTTAGCTCTCCCTTTTGACACCCAATTTTTGAGTCAAAGGTGGTGTTTTGTGTCTTTCTTCTTCTTCTAATTATTTTGAAAGAGGATTTTAATGGTTTTTACTTTGATTCTCCAAGGAATAGAATTTCTACTAGATACGTCATCCACTAGGAGTTTTGTGCCAAAAGAATTACTTCAAGGTAAGGCATTCTTATCTTTAACATAATTAGGTTTCAGTGGTATGTTGGGGTTCCATGTGTTAGTGCTTATATGAGTATGATCTAATTGTGTTCCATGTTATGAGCATGTGGTATAATTATTCTCAAGTTAGTGTTTTTGGGATTCTCTAGTTATAAGCATGAAATAGGTTGTTTGAGAATGATTTGTTTAAGTGTTCACATTACCATGTATCCATGTGATTTTGTGTGTGCAGCATGAATTCTTTGTGTGTGTTTTGACATAAAAGCATGTTAGGATTTATATGGTAAAGTGTCATAAATTTTGGTGTGTTTTGAAAGCCTAGATAGTGTTTTACCCAGACTAGTCAATCAGTTCAATGAACCCATCGACTGGTTTTGCAACCTATCAAATGATTTGGATTTTTAGATTAGTTAGTCCCGAGATCAGTTAATTGGTTTGGTAAACCAATTGACTGGTTTCGATGAACAGTCAATATACTGGTCAAACTCATCGACCGGTGTCCCTATAGACCAAAGTGGTTTGGTCTTAGCTTAAAACCATCAACCAATTAGACCAAACCAGCCAATTAATTATTTTTTAGCATTTAACCAATTAGTCAAATCCATCGATTAGTTTCTCTCCAAGCAAAAATAGGTTGGTCTCTACTTAGATTAATCGAGCGGTTAGACCAAACTTGAAATGCCCCCAAAATTATTTATTTTAAGAAATATAATTAAATAAGAATTTATTAGAGAATTAATTTAATTAATTTTTTTATTTGGAATAGGAAGGATTTATTTAGGACAAATTAATAAGAATTTATAAATATTTTTTATAAAGGAAAATTTTGGCTTTTTGCTACTTAAAAAGGAATTTAGGAGAAATATTTTAAAAACCCTAAAATAGCCTAAAACGAAATTTAATAATTATTTTAATTAAATATTTTATTTTAAATACCCAAAATATTCTAATTAATTTATTTAAACCCAAACCATTTAATTTTCCCTTTTCCCTTTCTCTTTTTCTTTCTTTTCTTCTTTTTCTTTTTCTTCACTCGTCGGATTGGGCCTAGACGCGGCCCAACTCCTTTTTCTTTTCCTTCCTTCTCCTACGGCCCAGCTCCGTCCTTCTTCCTACGACATCCTGATGCTGCGTTTTATGCTTGTTTTCTCTGAGACGCCACGTCTCATTTAAAAGGCTTATAACCGTTGCCAGCCGGCCGGTTCTTCCTCTTTTTCTTTTTTTCTCCTAGCCGCCAGTTCACCCCTTCCTTCTTCCTCCTTCAGCTCCGCCGTCGACCTGCACTTTTAAAGGTCTGAAAATGGCGCCGCTGGCCACACGCAATTTGGTCGGCCGATTCTCCCCTCTTTTTCTTCCCCTTGACTCGCAGATCGGCTTGGTATATTATTTTTTCCTCAACTCTCACTCGATCCCTCCCTATTCTCTCGCGAAAGTTCAACCCGACCAAAACTTTCACCGGCTGATTACCGCCACTAGCTGTCCCAAACCCTACATAAAATACCCTCTTGTCGACCCCCAAAACCCTACCATTCCCTTTAAACTCTATAAATAGCCTGGGTTGGTGTGTTTCCAAAACTTCTCCTCCCTAAAACCCTAAGAGCTAACCATGTGCCACATTGACTTCAGACAAGTTGTTCACCGCTGTTAGCCAACTTCACCGCCACCTCTGCCTCCCAAATTCTTCCCTGCACTGCACTCTAGCTAACTAAGCTTTCCACCTCCTTCGATTCTTTTCGCACGAGCCACCATAGCTGTGCGAATTTCCCTGTTCATCTCACAAAAAATTTACCCTACAACCATTAAGATGTCATTTGCCACCACATCTGCCACTTCTATTGCCTTCTACACCACCCAAAAACTTATACTAATTCTCCTCCACAGAACCATAACCTTATTTTCTCTTTTCCCCTTCTCCTCCCCTCTTTTTCTTTATCTTTTTCCCTTTTATCCTTCTTTTCTGGCCACCGCCGTGCATCACCGCCGGTGCCACCTATCTCCGTCGATTCAAGGTGAAACCCTAGACCCTCTCAGCCCTTCCTTTCTATTTATTTAAATTTATTCTATTTTTATCTAAATTTTTAATGGTTATTCTATAATAATAATAATAATAATAATAATAATAATTATTATTATTATTATTATTATTATTATTATTATTATCTTTACTAACATTGTTTTGGTGAAGGGTGGAAATCCTTATATCACCATTTTTAGTAGTATTTTGTATAGTTAATTCTAGTATAGTATTATTTTAATTAAAAACCAAGTCTTAGGATAAGTTAGTAATTAATAGTATTTTTAGGAGGAAACCTAATTCTAGTATTTTTCCCATAATAGGTGAGCCCAGTCAAAGCCCTTAAGTGGTATAGGAGCGTGTTCCAAGACTGGTGACATTTTTAGGTAAGGGGTGCTAAGGCCATTTGTGTAATATGTGATTTATATGCCACGCATGCCATGTGATATGATTTATTGTGTA
The DNA here is from genome assembly GCA_030549775.1 of Tamarix chinensis. Taxonomy (NCBI): domain Eukaryota; kingdom Viridiplantae; phylum Streptophyta; class Magnoliopsida; order Caryophyllales; family Tamaricaceae; genus Tamarix; species Tamarix chinensis. Next base: position 3,292,242 of record CM060182.1, read on the forward strand.
TTTTATGTGTATGTTTTATAATTATTATGAATGCAGCATGATATGGAGTGGAGGTATGTTTTATGTAAATAATGGTGGCATGAGAATTATGTGTATGAGTGTGTTATTATTATGGTATTAATGTGGCCCTAAGACATGCATGATAGAATTGTAAAATAATGATGGGGAGTGTAACCATGGTGTTGGGGTTTTGCTTGGAATGCATGGTGTTAGGGTTTTGCATGGAGTTGCGTGGTGTTAAGGTTTTGCATGAAGTTGCATGGTGTTAGGGTTTTGCTTAGGGTTAGGGTTTTGCATGGAGTTGCATGGTGTTGGGGTTTTGCATGGAATACATGGTGTTAAGGTTTCACATGGAGTTGCATGGTGTTACGGTTTTACATGGATTTGCATGGTGTTAGGGTTTTGCAAGGAAATGCATGGTATTCGGGTTTGTATGGTGGTATTGCATGATGGAGTTAGGGTTTACATGGAGCTAGGGTTTGCATGGGCGTTATGGTTACCATGGGTTGGTGTGGTTAACGAGGGTTGGAGGATGAGAAAGGTAAAAGTCGATCATGCATGTCTGGGTCAAAGCTTGTGAATAAGATACTTAAGATATTAATTACATAAAGTGGAAGATATTGAGATGGGACCAGCCGATCCACCAGTCAGGAATAGTGGTTAGGGTTTTACTCTATGTGCGACTAATTCACCGGCAATAATAGTGGTTAGGGTTTTTACCCTATATATGATAGATCAATCGGTTATAATACTAGTTAGGACATTAGGTCCTATGTGTGATTGGCCCACTGGTTATAATAGTGGGGGAATCTCGATCTCAGTGAAAATAAACCAGAGTTTTGCTAAGGCAAGTAAAAGACATTAATTACTTACAGTGAAACACTATGCAAGCAAGAGCTGAACTGATCCACCGGTTAGGAATAGTGGTTAGGGTTTGACCCTATATGTGACCGATCCACCGGTAATAATAGTGGTTAGGGCATGATGCTCTATGTGTGACCGGCCCACCAGTTATAATAGTGGGGTGTTCCTGTGCTCGCATGGAATTGATAAAAAGGCATAGTGTGAATCGACTTCCGATAAAAGAATGATTAAATAATTAATCTGGACCTTTTTGGGCCTTATGTGTGGGCTTGATTATTATCGGTTGCGTAATGCTCTATAAGCTTTCTTGTATCATATGTATGGGTTTGTAATTTTAAGTTAATTATTATCCTATATGATTTTATGTGCTTATGTGTTGGCCTTAGTTCTTGGTTACCTTACTTAGTAAGTAGAATGATTAAATAATCACCCCTTTTATGGTTGTTGCTCATTCCCACGAGCAGAAGGCCCGTCTGACGTGTTTCAAGTAGGTGACGCTTTCTATGATGCCATTGATGTCTATGGGACATCAGGTGGGATCGAGTGATGATTGGGTTGGATTCAAGACCTAGGAGTGGCATGGCCGGTTTTTCCATTCGAGATTATTACTTCAATTTTCCTTTAATTATGTGAAACTCCAGAAATAGTTTTATTATGGTTCCTATTTCTTCTCCAAAAAACTATCTACAGTATTACGATTTATGTAAGAACCTATGTGTACTATGATTCCATATTTGCAAACTTTGGTTTATTTAATACTACTGTGAGTGTTTTCCTTAGCCTTAGCACTTGGTATTGGAACGGTATGAGTGAACCGGTATGGTACTAAGTGTCGCGATAGCATCCCCAAAATTTATGGATTTCAATTTATGAGTCTTATGTAAAAAAATGTGTGTAAATTTTGGGATGTTACAAAACTAGTCGACTGTTTCACATGAATAGTCGATCAGTGAGGCTAACCAGTTAAATGGTCCTCTAATGTGGTTTTAGGGTAGTTCTGGCATGACCAGAACAGTCGGCTAGTCTAAAGAACCTATCAACTAGTATGATTGGAAGCCATCTGGTTTGTTATAAATTGTTATGTTTCTCTTGGGCCTTTTAGGTTGGCACTTCCATGTTTTTTCAAAGTTTTAATTATGATTTAAATTAAGAATGACCTAATTTAATATGAATCACCATGCCATATTAAAACTTGATTTTGGCTAAGCTTGTTGTTATCCTTAAACACCCAATTGGTAGCATTTATGCCTTTTGTTAAGTTTGGAGTTATCTCTAAACACCCAATCGGTCACTTTTATGCATTGTAGATGAGTTTGGTGTCATCTTTAAATACCCAAATGGTGGCTTTAATGCTTTGTGATGTATTTGAAGTTATCACCGAGAAGCACCCAATCTAATTAAATAATGGATATTAATTGTGTTTTGTATTATCACTTGGAAATACCTAATTTGGTTATGGGTAAACTTGTTGTAATTTGTGATATCACTTACAAATAAATTAATGGTTCAATATTTCATTAGAGCATTTTTCTCCGACTCTTGGGATAGCTGTTGAGAGTTAATGGACAAGTCGCCTTTGGTTATATTTTTCACTTGATACATATTTTCTTCTCTACCAAGTTGCAATCAGTAGAGGGGTATATGCATATCTTTGAGGTATAGGATTATACTATGGCAAGCCAACATGGCATCGATGTCTAGTACGAGTGGGTGAGGTATCTCAATATAAGTCCCCTGGCACTTCATATTGTCCATTTCTTAGGCAGGTATGGTATCCAAACTTTTTAAACCTCGTGGCGGACACATACAAGGTGTGATGGGTGAGGTATCCTAATACAAGCCCCCTTAGTATACTTTAACCACATATGGTGGGTGTGGTATCCCAATTTATGGTAGGTGCACTCTATGTGGGGTGGTTGTCGTATCCATGAAGAAAGCCCCTTCGATGTATCCCCACCTTATATGATTGATGTGGTATCCCATTGTGACTATTTTTACTGCCATGACTTTTGTTTATGGCGGTGAACTGGGTGTGGTCAAACAAACTATCATACTAACCGGAACCTGTGTGGTTACTAAAGGAAGAATCCTAATATGGTTTATATTGTATGACTTGCATGTATTACTTATTTCCATACTCCCATGATTTCCATGCAAGCATGTTATGTTATACTTGAGTTGAATCAATATGATATCACCATGCTAATATGTGACTTTAATGTGCTACATGAGCCTTACCATATTTTAGGTAGTATGTTTTACAAGTATTTCACCATATTGATATTGCATTTGTGTGGTCACTGTGATGATCCGACTTATAGTCTGGAGAGTAGATGACACTTTACAGGATTATGACTCTCAATTAAAGTATGCTTAGGGTGATGATGTGGGTCATTGGCAGGCCATTGCTTCGGGTTAGAGGTTATGATTGTGCCTAAAAGTTAGGCTAGTGGGATGTTTGTATATTTTTGATTATTTAAACTCTTGACTCAATTTCCTGTATTAGATTTTGTAAAACAACCAAGTTCATTCTAGCTATAAAATTGTTCTAATTTTATTTATCCTGTATTGTCACATTATTATTATGATCATGCATTATTTATTCCTTAGTCTATTTTGCCTCACATTAGGCATGAGTTAGGCGATGATCACACCTCTCTTATGGTTTATGTATTGGTAACATTCGTCGATTTTATTTTTCAAACGCTTCTGCATTGTCTTAAAAATAAAATGTTATGATTCAACAATTGGGGGTATTATAATTATAGTTATTTGGTTAATTTTAGTGGGTTAGTAAATAATCAAAATAAATAAAAGTTAGTTTAACTAACTAAGTTAAAATATAATTTATTCTAGATAATTTAATAATGTGGGATTTTTTAATTATGCTAGCGCTAATTAGTTGCCTTAGAGCCTACTGTAATTAGTTTTTCTCTAAGCTAATCAAATAGGAAAAATATATAAACTTAGATAGGCTAATTATAATTAGGAGCCATAAGTCGATCCCTATGATTCATTTGGATTGGAGTCAATCGGAACGAAGGTAAATATTAAAAATTAACCTAAATAAAGGTAACTTAAGGTGAATATTTTAAAAAGTTATTTGGATAAAATAAATCTAAATTGGGTGAATCGAGGTGAATATTGTTTTAATTCCATTTGAACAAAGATGAATGAAGGTTAAAATTAAAATAAATGAAACTATAACCAAAGTCCCTTCTACAATACATATATTAGTGGGAGGGTATTTTTCTCTAATTAGGTAAATGTTCTTTTTTGTTTTCTTCACCCAATTATACCCCAACTTAGATATTAAATAAAATTAGGGGAATTGGGGTAAATAAAGGTAAAATTTTTAACCGTCATTAAGCTTAATAGATTTTTTTTTATTTTTGTATCCAAATGGGATAAATGGAGGTAAATCGATTAATTCATCCTAATTCATCACAAGCCAAACAAGCTATTAAAGTTAACAGCCAAAAGGGTTAGTAGGCTAATTTTTTATGGTTAGCCTATCAAACTTGATTATGTATATGTATGTTTTCTCAATAAAAGTTGGTTAAGTAAATTTAATATAGAGGTTGGGATGGTGAATGATAGGATATATATATATATATATATATTATTAGTTTAGTTATTAGTTAATTTAATATAATATTATGATTTTAATTTTGATTAGTTATCTTATGGATTAGTTTAGTTACTAGAATAATTTAGTTTTAAATTTATCTAGTAGTTTGATATAATTTATTTATTTTTCTTTTATCAACCCCTTTATAAATCCTTGTTAATATTGTTAATAGCATATGTATATATGTGCCTAGTTCAATTTTTTATTTTGGTTTTAATTTGTTATTTTATTTTATTTGTTTCATTCGTATACTTTTACTTAATAATTTAAAGTTTAAGATCCCAGTCTCACTATGGAAACAATCATTTCTTACCTTATATTATATATGTAGTTATATTTGGGTTAGGAATATGTTTAATTTGATGGTGATAGCAACATGCTATTAATATGACACCTTTTGAGGCACTATATGAAAAAACAATGTCATAGTCCCTTATATTAAAGGAATGGAGATGATCGAGGACACTATAAGGCATATCAAATTGATTTAGGATTTTAAGAGGGTTACCCATGATAAGCAAAAGAGCTATGTAGATTTGTGGAGGAGGACAAATGGGTATAGGATAGGTGACCGTGTCCTTTTAAAGGTCTTTCCCACTAAAGGAGTGATATTATTTCGTCGGAAGGGTATGCTCAAACTAAGATACATTAGCACTTATAATATTTTGGATTAGGTCTGAGAGGTTGTATATCGATTAGTGTTGCTTGTGGAGCCTTTGTGGTTGCATAACGTCTTTAATATTTCTCAGTTGAGGAAGTACGTAGTACATACTTCTAACATCATTCAACTAAAGATGATCAAGTTTGATGATTTGGTAGCATACAAAAGTGACCATTGAGGATCCTCAATACCAAGATGCAAGAGACATTTATGAAGGTCATTCTATTAGTGAATATCCTTAGCCAATGACACATAACATAGAAGCCACTTGAGAGATTAAGGAGAAGATGACTACGAAGTATTTGGAGTTACTTACTTAGGTGTATTGTATCGTTAACCCCAATTCTTATAAAGGGGTAATGCACTTCTGCTGCTCTAACTTTTATATGTTGATTTTCTTTTTGGTTATTGTCTAGATTTTTATAAATGTTCTCCTTTATAATAACATTTTGTTTTGTTGGAATTTAGAGAAGAAGTCCCTTTTAAGATAGTAGTGTAATGATATCTCATATTAAAACATTTCAAAATGTATTTAAAATTGTGTTTATTATAAATACAATAAGTTTTGATTTTGGGAAAAATTTGAAAAAGGGTGAAAATATGAGTCTCTAGGAAACTAGACTATTAATCATGACTAAAACTAGTTAATTGGTTCATCCTCAAGCCTAAACTATATCCTTAGAAGAACCAACTAAGTGGTTGGGGGAAAATCAATCATTGGTAAAACCAGTAGACTGGTGTTGTTAAACAAGTTATGTAGTTCTAATGAATGATTAGATCATAGGCATATGCTCAATTTTAGGTCAATAATACCCACCATAATTATTATTAATGCCAAGGGGCTTGTGATAATAATTTTCGCATCTACCATATTTGAACCCCTAAGTGAGGGGACACAAAAAATTCATGGTAAGGTAACCTGAAGTATGAACCCTCAATGAATACACCTAAAATTCATCTTTTTAACAATTTTTCGTTAAGTTACAATTATTCATGGCCCAAGGCTAACAAAAATTCAAATTTAAAAACCAAAACCAAAACCTAATTTATCACATTGTTAACCTCTAAAGGTAGACATCAATTACAACATCCAATGATCAACATCAATCATATAAATAATATAAGACATCATAAGTTAACAAGATAAGCAAGTGGTGTAACTCAACTAAAAACACTTAGCTGGTCCGAAACACTAGTTAACTAATCTAGGCACAACTAAGCTAAGAAATAAACTTTAGCATACTGATCAATTGATTCTGTAGTTTAACTAAATAACTACTCTTTCAAACTAGTTAACGGGTATTGCCAAGTCAATTAATGCTATAATATCCCCAATTTTTGAACTAGAAAATTTTATTTTAAGATAATGTGGAAGATTTTGAAATACAAAATAGGGGAATGTTTTTGCCATATCAACCATGAAAGAGATAGTATCATCAACTAACCCATGCCCCATGCAAGACAAAATGGCACAAGGAATGAAGAATGCATGATCATAATAATAATGTGACAATACAAAGTAATAAAGACTAGAACTATATCATAGATAGAATGGATTTGATAGTTTCACAAAATCATATACAGAAATCCGAGCCAAGAGTTTAAATAACCAAAAATGCAAAAACATCCCAAGGTAGTGGAAAAAATATTAATAATTAGTTAACTTAACTCTTAAGCACAATCATTAACCTTAAACCCCAAACAATGGTCCACTAATGGCCCACATCGTCACCCTTAGCATACTCTAATTGAGATTCATAACCTTACAAATCATCCTCCACTCTTTGGACCAGAAGCCAGATTATTACAGTGACCACACAAGTGCTACATCAGTACAGTGAAGTACTGGTAAAACATACTACCTAAAACATGGAAGTCTCATGCAGCATGTTGAAGTCACATAATAGCATGTTGATATCATAAATATACAACTAAATTATAATAAAGCATGCTTGCATGGAAATCATGGAATAATAGCAATACAGAAATACATGTGATTCACAAAATGTAAACCATATTAGAATTCCTCCTTTAGTGACCACACAAGTTATGGTTAGTAAGATAGTTCATTCCACCACACCCAATTCTCCACCATGAACAAAAGTCATGGAAACACAAGATAATAACAATGGGATATCACACCCATCACAAAAGGTAAGGATACATTGAAGGGTCTTTCTTCGGGGATGCCACACCCACCACACATTGAGTGCACCTGCCTTAAATTGGGATACCACACCCACCACACGTGGTCAAAGTATACCAAGGGGACTTATATTTGGATACCTCACCCACCACACCTTGAGTGTCTCCAAAACAGTTGGGATATCACACCCACCTAAGTAATGGACAATATGAACTGTCAAGGGACTTGTACTGAGATACCTCAACCACCCATACTAGACACGGATGCCATGACAGCCTATCATAGTATAATCCTATACCTCAAAGATATGCACATATCCCCTATCAACCATAACTTGGTGGAGAAGGAAATAGGTACTAAGTGAAAAATATAACCAAGGGTGATGCACCTACTAACTCCCTGCAGCTAACTCAAGAGCTAGAGAAAAATGCTCGAACAAAATCTTAAACCATTAATTTATTTATAAGTGATATCACAAATCACAATAAGTCTATACATAAGCAAATTTGGTGTTTCTAAGTGATAACACCAAATAAAACTGAAATCCATTATTTAACCAAATTTAGTATTTCCAAGTGATAACTTCAAACACATCACAAGGTATTAAAGCCACTATTAGAGTGTTTATAGATGACACCAAACACATCCACAAGCCATAAAGGCAACCAATTAGGTTTTTAGAGATAAAACCAAATTTAACCAAAAATTAAGTCCCAAATACCATCATAATGGCCCATAATAAGTCAGGTCAATCATAGTTGAAATCATAATTAAAATATTGTAAACACATGGAAGTATCAACACAAAAGGCATAAGAAAAACACAACAAATTATAACAAACCTATATGTTCCCAACTAGACCAGTCGATCGATCTTCTAAACAAGTCAACTTGTCTATTTGAACCAGACCTAGACCAAAACAAAACCATAGCACCAGTCAACTGGTTGGCCTCATCAATTGACTGTTTATGTGAATTAATAGACTAGTTTGGTCCAACCAGTCGATGGGTCTAAGTAGAGACCGACCTATTTTAGCCTTTAGAGAAACCAATATATGGGTTTAACCAACTGATCCATGGATCATGGTAACCAGCTAATGAGTTTGGTCCAATTGGTCAATGAGTATAAGGAGATACCAAACCACTTTAGTCTATAGGGATACCAGTCGATGGGTTTGGCCAACCAATCAACTATTTATCACAACTAGTTGACTAGTTTACCAAACTAATTGATGACCAATTGATCTAAAATTCAAACCATTCAACTGCTCGCAAAACCAATCGATGGGTTCAAGGAATTGATCAGCTGGTCTTGGTAAAACACTACCCAAGCTTGCAAAACATACACCAAATTTTATCACACTTTACCATATTAATCCTAGCATGCTCCTATGTAGAAACACACCTAAAAACACAAATCACATGGATACATAGTAATGTACATGCTAAACAAATCATTCTCAAACTACCCATTTTATGCTTAAAATTAGAGAATTCCAACAACACTAACTTGAGAAGAATTATACCACAAGATCATAACATGGAACACGATTAGATCATAATCATAGAAGCACAAACACATGGAACCCCAACATACCACAAAAACCTAATTATGTTAAAGATAAGAATACCTTACCATGAAGCAATTATTCTAGTACAAAACTCATACTGGATGGAGTATCTAGTAGAAATTCAATTATAGGAGAATCAAAGTAAAAATCATTAAAAAAACCTCTTTCAAAAATTCATTAAAAACCAAGAAAATTAGAATAATAATAATAATAATAATAATAATAATAATAATAATAATAATAATAATAATAATAATAATAATAATAATAATAAGAGAGACATAAAACACCACCTTTGACTCAAAAACCAGGTGTTAAAAGGGAGAGCCAATATCTCAAACTTTTCTCAACCTTAATTCTTTCTTGCATAAGGAAAGTAAGAGAGAACTAAAACCAAGATTATAAGAAGAGAAAGGAACACAATGCTTGCACAATCAAAGGAGAAAATTAGAGAGAAACTTTGGCTTTTGAGTTGAAGGAAGAAGAGAGGAAAATGGAAGGGTGCTCAACACTTGGTGAAAATTTCCATACGGAGAAGGGAGAAGAGAGTAAGAACACATGTGAGGAATGAGAATGGATTAACAATGAGGAGTATAGAGCAAGATTGTTAACATTATCAAGGAAAAGGGGGACAAGAATGGTGAGGTTGAGTAAGGGCAAGTCAAGAAGTGAGGGCTGACTTGATGGAGTGGTGGGAGTTGAGTGCAATCAGATATAGGCATGGTAGTAGGTTGGCAAGTTAGGGAAGAGTGCAAGCTCATAAACCCATTTACTAGAAGAGAGAGGGAGAGTTGAGGGAGAAGAAAATGGGGAGACTTGCCTTCAAAAGTGGCTTTTGGGGAAAATTTTGCTAATTAAAATTATGTAATGATCTAATTAATGTAAAAATAATACCAGTGTACTAAAGCATGCTTATTAGCATAATTAAACTAAAATAAAAAATTTTCATAATCATTAGAGAGAAATTTGAATCAAAATAAGAAATGGATTTGAAATTGTAGGTAAACCAATCAATGGGCTTGGGCAAACCAGTCGACTGGTTTGTCGAGGACAAGAATATAAATTTTTCCAGTGCACCAGTAAATCGGTATACTTGAAATGCATATTTTTATTAGAATTTCAAGTCTATTTCAAAACCAAAACTCATTTATTTCATATCACCATAATTCTAAATATAATTTAAAATACTTTAGGATGGGATATTACAAATGTGTTTAGCCTAAGACCAAAGCTCATTTAATTATAAATTAACTAGTTGATCAGTTCCTAGGAACAGTCAACATGCCTAGGTAAAATCAACCCCAAACATGCATATATCACTCTTAGTCAAATTAATGATGCTTTCACATCAAAATTCATCACACACCAAACATCAATCATAAACTACCATACTTCACCAAAATCAACAGTAAACATGCTTAGAACCTAACTCGTGATTGAATACACTTAACATACAAATTTAAGCTCTAAATCATCAACACTTGATCATATTATAAAAATCATAACAAAAACGTTAATCCAAAGAAACAACATATCCTCATGCTTAGGAATTTATCCATAAACATAAAGAATAACATGATTATATTTGCAATAATAAAGCTCATCATATAAACATACAAAATTATTTTCCTTCCACCTTCAAGAGTATGTATGTCTTATCTCAAGCAACAATCTTCTAGAAATATCAAAAACAATATTCCACCAAGCCTTCTTTAAAATTTTAAAAACCTGAAAAAAAAAACTTTAAACCAAACCTACAATAACAAAGAAGAAAAACAAGTAATACTTTTAACATTCTCTTAAGATTTGTCAAGAGGAGAATGTATAAAAATAAAAATAAAAAGTCTTTGACTCTTTCTAAGCCTTAATCCTCCTTTGTTTAGGAAAAAACAACAAAAGAGAATTGAAGTGAGGATTAAGAAGAAAATCAAATGAGTTGAAATGGATTTCAAGATGAATCTTCAAGAATAATGAAAAATAATAAAGGATAGGAAAGTACTCTTCAGCACCTATAATTTTTGTTTTAAAGAGAGAATAAGAGAGTGAGACCAAGAGAGCATGAAGAGTGTGATTAAATAAGAAAGCCTGCTCTCATGCCCTATTATTAATAGAATGGGTGGGAAAGGAGATAGAAGACAGAGTTTAATTATGATGTTTAGTGTAAGGAGGCCAATGATTAATTATGATGTTCAGCACCTATTAAGGTCGAGGAAGGATAAAAATTATCATACCTTTCCTATTCTATGGTTGCACCAAATCATAAGCAGGGAGAGAGGAATAGAAAGAAATGTGATTCGGTGGGATAAAATGTGAAAAGGTACCTTTTAGGAAAGTTTTAACAAGTAAACAGGAATAAGTCCCAAAAAATTGTGAAAATATAGTACCATAACACTAAGGAATGTTGATTAGCACGATCATTTAATTCACAAAAGGGTTCATGATCATTATATCAAATTTTAAAATCATTTGAACCATAAAATAAAAACAAACCAAACTAGTTGGTCCATTTTGACAAACCACTCAACTAGTTCCACTAGGAAGAGGAACTTTAAAAACACACACACACACACACACACACAAATAGTTGGTTAGTTAGGCACAGATAAGTTTAACACACTCATAAATGTTTTAGGATAGGGTATTATACCAAAAACCTATCATTTTTCTTATATATATAAAATGATAGACAAAGAGACCATAAATCAATACATTAGTTATGAAATAAGAAGTGACTCATTACTACAAAAGTTAGGGAGAAACCATATGCTCATATGTATCTCATAATATTTATCATATTAAACTTTATATGTTATCAATATATTAACCTATAATTAATGATATATATTCCAGCTTACCTTTCATTGAATCTAATAACCTTTACAACCATCAATATGTCAAGAAAATGTCAAATAGTGGGAAAATTAAGCATTGCATACAATAAGATGTATATTATGAGCATGCACATATATATTATACTTAGAAAAGAAAATCATGCAATAAAGTGAAGATATAGAGCTACAATATCACCAACTTATGTTATCCACTCATAGTATTATTATCCGCAAATTAGATGCATATTTGGATATCCTATATAGACACATATGAATTGAAAAATAGATGAAAAGGTTGAACGGTATCCATATATGAAATTCATAAATTACATGCTTAAAAATAAAAACAGAAGGTAGATTATGTAATATAATTAGTAGGTAACATATGCTAGCATTTATCAAAACATTAATCCTCAAAGGAAAACATATAAACACATGTGCATTCAAGAAAGCTTGGTCAGTGATGCTTCTAAATTTGCTTGAGCATGAAGAAATTTATGAGGAAAGCCACTTCTGATAAAGAATCAAAGGCTAGCACAAGACTAATGCAAAATATAGATAGCCTTATAATCTCAAGTTCGGTTAAGCATATATGATACATAAATTTCTAAACAAATTGGGTCTTGCTAAGAGTTGATGATGGAACTTGGTTTAAGCTCCGATAAAAGAGAAAATAGAATAGGGAATAAGATGGAAGAAGGGATTTGCTCTTCAAGTAACCCTTTGGATCAAATATTTACAATCACCACTTAAGGTATTAACTCTTAAGATAAAGGATGTAAGATTATTGGAGATAACAGTAAATCATGCACTAAGTTTGTTGAAGGGAAGGCTGTCAAAATTCCAGATGAATACCAAAGGTTTCATGCCATGAACAATAAACTCTTCACTCATAAAGATTTTAAGAGGTTGATAAAATTACAATTAACCCTTAGGTAACTATAACTGTACAAACTTAACTAAACATTACTCTAATGTATACTAACTATGATAGGAAGAAAACGAACTTCAAACTATTAGCATGGGAGTTGATTTTCAAGCCTCACATAGCCCCTTACCCATGTATGTTAACTGATACATTAGTCTTACAAGATAGCATTAGGACTTAGGAAACATAAAGTGCAAGAAGGGAAATACTAGTACATTATTTTAACTTGTGTTTAACTAAATGAAGAAAGTAACCCTTCCCCATTCTATCTCCTTTAGCTGGTTGCCATGGCTAATCAATAGGTCATCATGTCCCCATACTTTATGCTAATTAAGGTCTTGGAAATCAAAGGTTTTAGTCCCCAAAATCTACTACACAAAGATAGGTCTGCATGCCTTCTTTTCTTCTCAAAGTTTCTAACATAGGGACTTCCTTAACTACTTGTAGGTTAGTGGTGGCTGAATGGGCTATGGCTTCTTTCAAGCCATAGTCAAGCCATAATAAAGCCAATAAAAGGTAGTGAGTTGATGGCTTTTATTTAGTGTTGCATGGCTTGTATGGCTTCTCATAATCTAGCTCATATGTTAGTCTAATTAATAAGAGTTTTAAATTCTCCTAACTTAGGAAAAAATTAATGAATAGATTATTGTTATCATACATGGGGATGTTCCTACATCAATGTTCTGTATTTTTCTAATTAAAACAAGATGAACGTGCTAATGCCTATCTTTACAAACATGGTTATAACATATGTTAGTAATAATCATGGTGTTAGGAACTTGCTAAGTTTTAGCTAATGTTTTAATAGCTAAAGTGCAACCCTCACTCTCCTATTTTTGGTATGTTCACAAATTAAGGTAGTGCATCCATTGTTATTTTTCTTCTTCTTTTTGATGTAATTCCAAATATTTCACAAGCAACTCCTATTTTTTGTATGTTCATGATAATATATCACAATAAATTCCAAATACCACAAGCAATGTCATATTGATAACGTGTTGTGATATTAAATCAAATAAATAGAAGAAGAAAATATATAGAAAGGAAGGAAGAGGGTACCTCTTATTCTCACCATGTCTCATATACATTCCATGAGCATTATATACACATATAGTAATCTTGAGTTTGGGGTTAGAGGAGATGGAGAAGTATGAGGCATTGAAGAGTTACGGATTTACATACATAATATTTAACAAAAGTGTATTTAAAGACATAAACATTTTGGTTTTCCCATAAAGGCATAAAATTTTTTTAATTTCCCATAAAAGCACAAATATTTAGATATTTCCATTAAGTTATAAATGTTTTGAACATAAAAAAATTAATACATAGAAGTTTAGACTTATCTATATTATGAGCATGAAATAGTGGGAAAATTAAGAATTACATATGATAAGTTGTATATTATGAAATTGCTTATAAAAACTATACTTAAAATAGAAAACCATGTAATAAAGTGAATAGATACATTAAGGTGCAATATTACCTACTCACGACATCCACTCCTAGTATTACTATTCATAAATTAGGCACAACTTTGAGTATCCTATATAGACATATATAGACTAAAAATAAACAAAAAAAAACACCACAACAAATAGCCACATAGGTTATGGGGACATTCATGGCTAAAAATGTATAGTTTGGATAAAATAATACACAATCTAAAGTAATAATATACAAAGTGATAATATGGAAGAGTGTTTGGTAAACACAAACTATTTGTATATGAATATTGATGAAATAATAATATTATTTAATAACTTTTTTGAAATGAAGTGTGATGTAAAAACATCTCCATCTCATTCTTCTCATGTCAAAGGAAAAGATTTAGCATATTTGGACGTGGTACCAATTATTTTTGAAAATCTTGAAAATGTTCATAATAAACCTAATGATGTTTCATTAAGTTATTCTTGCATGTATTACATAGGTTTGCAAGAAGAGGACTTTACCAATGGTATCTAATACACAAGAAAATAACAATAAAAGGGTTACAAAGTTGCATGGAAGACAAAGCTATAAGACATGAGGCTTAATTATTTGATTATTGCATGTATTATCATAATTAGGTTTCATGTAACTTTAATATTTTATCTAAACTCTATAATATCTTGTTATTGTAACTATAACTCATTATATATACCATAAGGAAATGTGTTGGTTTAACTCTTTATTAATTGGGCTAGTTGATTTGGGATTAATTAATGGGTTTTAGGCTCGGCCTCATATGTGTATATATATACCTCGTACATTTGGTGGTGGGTATTCATTCAAACCAAACACATAATGAAATGAAAGAAAACTTTGAGTCAAAACTCTTAATGATTCTATCTTCATACTTCCTCTTCAAGTGAGGATAAATCTTGAGTGAATTTTAGGAGTTGTTTTATAGAGAAATTAGAGGTTTCTCTTTAAAATTCTTTTAATCTTGGAGAAGATCAAAACCTTCCAATTGAATTTTGCATTTGAATCATCCACCATATCAATTTCCTTCCTTCTTTGGTTGAATTTGTTCCTCTACAAACCAAACACAAAGATCCTACATTATGAAAGATAACTCATCCATTATCTTATTCTTACACATCAAAATGAATGGACAAAAAATGATAATTTTTTACATGTAGGTAGGGTTAGTAAGTTTTAATTAATAAAGGCTATTTTTATAATAAATTGTAATAATATAAGTTTGTTTGGTTTTTTAAGTAAAACTAGTAAGACCCACTTATGATGTAACAATAAGTTCAAAATAATTTGTAGATAATGAGATTATAAAGATATAAAAATAATAAGGTAAAATAAATGACATGAAGTATATATTATTAGAGAATATTAAAATAATGAGCTACCTGAAATATGCTTAAATAAAATTCCCATGGCTAAAGCATTTAGCCACATGAGTTTTGGGCGTCACTATAATACCTCCATTTTTTAGGATTAAAAAAAAAATTATAGAATTATTTGTGGAAGCTTAAATAGTAAAAATACAAGGTGTTGCCACTACACCTAGTACGAGTTCAGTTTTCTCTACCATTCTCATACCAAATGCTAAGACTAAAAATGTTAATCCACTTAAATTAATAACATAATTATAATAATCAGAGCAAAGAGAGTCAAAGCACATATTAATACCATTACAAATGAAACAATGATAAGTGGTTAAAAAATTCAATGAAAGGAAAATACATAAAGACATAAGAGTTTTAAAACATTTGGATCAAATGATACTGGGTAGAACATCGGTTATCCGTAACTCTTAACCCAAGTAATAACCCTCAACTAATCTAATAAGTTAAAATGCAAAGATCGTTGTCCATTGAATAAGTAGGGGGCATAACAAGGAACACTTTAGTACAATAATACCGAGTAACCCATTATATAAAACTAATATGAAAAGTTGGCATGAAACATATAGAAGTCATCACAACAATACATGATATAAAAATTATTCAGATATACATGTGATGATCAGAATCTTATAATTATACTAGATAAATAATAATCACCAAAGCCACATATTGCTTATACTCATTCATTTAGACCATAATAAAACTTACCAACCAAGCGTATAAGAGATGCTTTTTGAAGTAATGATTAAAACCGATCTCAACACAATAACCATAACTTTCACTATATATATCATATCTTGATATCAAAATCAGCAATATCCATTACACTACAAGTAGGGCTCAAAGATTGAGTACCAATAAAAACCCATAATATCATAGGAAGGACTCAAAGGCACAACAACTAACATAGGTAGGCATGAATGCTACTACCAAACTACATCTAGGAACAATGTCTATTATCGACAAATCCAATTATCATTTTTATCCAATAATAATCATTTCCATTTCTATTTACTCAAGAGTGGATCATATCAAACTTAGAGACACTAAGGTACTCTGATCATACCGGTCCACTAAGGCAACATAATATTAAACTGATTATCAATCTAAGGATATTGAGGTACCCTCAGTGTATTGGTACACAAAGGAAATACAGTACCCTAATAATAATAACACCTAATCTATAAGTATGTATACCCTCTATAAGTCTGCAAAGCTAAATAGAGTAAGATATAGGGTATAGTTAGACACTAAGGCACACTAACAAAAACTCTTAATCAACCATGAGCTAAACTACATCTTTAGGGTAATGACCCTTAAAGAGCCACTATTTCCAATCTTGAAGTCTTTCACTATAAATATTAGTATTTTATCAAGGTGAACATAAAATCACATAATATCAAGTAGGTTAACTTCCATACTTAACCAATTTTATTCATTTTGAATTACTCAAGACAATCATAATAATGAAAAAAACACCAAAGTCAATATTAAATATCTCCTAAGGTCATCCTAGACTCAATTATTCACATTTGGGATCATTAAGGTGAAAATGACCAAATATTCCTCAGGTCATAATTACCTAATTAACATCCATTTTAAATACTATTTTTTATTTTATCTATTACTTTGTCATAAAAAGGCTAAAATATAATGATCACATTATTTAATATGAAAATAAACCATCGGATATGCCAAATGATTATACATGATTTTATATGTAAAACCCTAACTTGCGTTTCTAGAACATTAAATCATAAATTCCCATGCTCAATAATAAATAATACATATTAGGCATGCTTATCAGAATAATTATTATGATACACTTAAAATGAATAAAACACCTCTATGACATATGATAATAATAATAATAATAATAATAATAATAATAATAATAATAATAATGCTAAAACATGCATTTCTAAAATATCAAATCATATACTTCCATACTTAACAATAATTAAAACAAACTAGGAACTCTTATTAGAATAAATATTATATTATACTTAAATGACCAAATCATTCCTAGGCACACAATGATAATATTTATGGTAAAAATATACTTAGGCATGCTCAGCCTATCATATTAGATATACATGACATGCATAATTTATTTCCAAAGTTAAATTCATTTAAGCATACTTTTGTAAACATAATAATTTTCACAAGTTAGCATGATTCATTTGACCAATTTTTATACTAGCATTATTAGATAAATAATTTCAATGTGACATACATGCTTAATAAAATTTATACATCAAAATCCTAAGGTGCTATCATGCGATATCCAACATTTTAGTAGAATATAAGAATTACCTAATTTCTGACAAAAATATAAATTATAGGCAACCTACTAAAATTTATTAGGCTATGCTAACCGGACTTTTGTACTTAAAAATAATACCACACTAATATTTAACCAATAAAATAATATTTTTTATTAATATTTATAAATTAAATTACCAAAATGCCCCTAATGTTGAAAAAGGTGTAAAAAATTAATACAAACCTCACATTGCTCATGCAACATGACTTTAATGTAATCCTCCAAAATTTTTAAAACCTATAATTTAATAAATAAATTTTATTTGGGATAAATTAACTTTTAAAATTATTAAATTTAATTATTTTATGGATTTTTTAGTATATAAAATTGGATAGGAATATTTAATAATTTAAAATAAATATTTCGTTATTTTATCATACTCTTTTTATTTCAATAAATTTCCAAACCAATATTTTACTAAAATTATCCTTTTTAAACCCATATATTTAAGTATATTATATTAAATTATTAAATAAATTTATTACCCAAAAATATTACATCCTATTATTTTATAAATTAAATTCTTTTAATTTTTCCTATTTTTCCTTTTCCTTTTCCCCTTTCTCCTTTCTTTTTCCTTTTTCTCTTTTTTCCTCCTTTCTTTCTTTTTCCTTTTTCCTTCTCTTCGGGCCTCTAGGCCAACCTTACTCCTTGCGACTGGGCTGCCGGCCCACTCTCTTCCTCCCCTCCTTCCCCGTGCATGCAAGCCTAGCCCCTACCTTTATTTTCCTTTTTCCCCTGCGCACGTCGGCCCAGCCTAGCCCCTTTCTTTCTTTTCTTTTCTCCCCTTTTCCCCCCAACTAGGCCAGCCCATGCCCACGCCTACCTTTTCCCTCTGCCCGACCTGCTCCCCCTTCCTTTCTTTCTTCTTCTATCTCTTACCCCGACCAAGCACGTCCCTCAACGCCACGCTTGGCCACCACCCTGTAGCCTCTCCCTGCCACCACCTACCACCACTACAATCCTCTCCCTCTCTCCCATCCTTTTCTTCCTATTTTTGGACAAAACCAACCCCTACAAACCCTCCCTACATGCCCTGTTTTCCTTCCCTCTCCTTGCCACCCTGCCACCCTACTGCAACCTCCCCTACCACCCCTACACCTCTTTTGGCCGAAACCAACACTTGAAGCCCCTCCTTTTTCCTTCCTTCTCGGCCCCCTCCACCTCAACAGCCACCTTTGCAGCCTCACTGCCACCATCACCGCCACCCTTAGCCACCAACAACTTACAGCCCGACCACCACCTACACCTCCTCTTCACCCTTACACCCTTCCCTTACCCTAAATCCCCCTACCTGCCTTCTTTCCTAGCCCAAAAACACTAACAAAAAATTAGCACCCCTTCTTCCTTTGCTCCACCACCTTCAACCCTTATACCCTTGTTTTGCATGAAGCTCATGCTACATGAGCAATATGAGTTGCTATATTCTTGGTTTATTTTATTTAATAATTTTAAGGTATAATAATATTTAAGTTAAGTATTTCATTAATTAAGTTTTATAAAGTCTTATGCTTTGGTTTTCTCATTTCTAATATGATAAGTATTGATATTATTTTTAGGTATTGGTTTTTCTAATCAAAGCTTGAATCTTTAATTGGGATACCAGTAAGGTTCAATTTTTGCAAAAATTAAGGTAATAGTTAAACCCCACTTAAACGCATGGATAAATACATGCTAGCATATTAAGGTTTAAATATGTCATTTTGCATGATATATATATTGTTTCATATATTATATGTAGTTACTTATATTGATTGATAAAAAAGAGAGCATGCTAGTTTATATGCTATGTGTGGAAATATTGCTTAAGGAAAGAGTTTGGTTATTAATGAAAATTTTGTGTACTTATCCATGTTATATTATGTTATTGTGACCATTGATTCATGAATAATATTATTATGAGCCCTAGGGGCATTTTAGTAATATGTCTTGTGCAAAAGTGTGGCCTAATATGTGTGGATGTTAATGAGTATTATGTTGAAGTATAATAATTGGTGGAATTAGATGATGAGAATGGAGTATTAATATTAATATTCATGTAGTGATGATAACTTAATAAAAGTGGTGTAATAAAAGGGCAAGATAGTAAATTGTAAGTAAAAAAGTATTGTGGTAATTTTGAAAGTTAAGGGTATTATGGTAATTTTAGAAGTAAAGGGTAAAATGGTAATTTTGGAACTAAGGGGCAAAATGGTAATTTTGGAAGTAAAGGACAAAATTGGTAATTTTGTAAGTAAAAGGGTATTATGATAATTTTGGAAGTAAAGGGGTAAAATGGTAATTTTATAAGTAAAAGGATAAAATGGTAATTTTGTAAGTAAAAGGGTAATATGGTAATTTTGGAAGTAAAGGTGTAAAATGGTAATTTTGTAAGTAAAAGGGTAAAATGGTACTTTTGGAAGTAAAAGGGTATTATGGTAATTTTAATGATGGAGAAGGGCACTATAGTAATTATAATAATGGAGAAGGACAATTTGATAATTTTAACCGACTAAAGGGTAATTTGGTAATTTAACCAACTAAAGGGTAGTTTGGTAATTATAATAATTTGGTAATTATGATAATGGAGAAGGGTGATTTAGTAAATTGACCAACTAAAGGGTAATTTGGTAATTATAATAAATGAGAAGGACAATTTGGTAATCTAACCAACCAAATGGAAATATGATAAGTGTAACAATTATGAAGGGTGATTGGTGACCTAATAAGTATGAGAGATAACTTGGTAACCCAAACTGAGCAATGGGTAATTTGGTAATTATACAATATGAAGGGTAATATGGTAAATTGACAATGAAGGGATGACTTAATAATTATACAAGCAAGGGGTAAATCAGTAATTTGTATCTAACATATTGATGGGATGATGGAGTTTTGTGACAAGACCCAAGTAATACTAAATAGTAATATAATACTGTTTGACAATTAGTAAGTGCCACAATAATGAATCCTAAATCAGAATTAGATGAGAATATGATGGTCTTAATGATTCATCTATGCTATATTGGATAATCATATGAATAAGGAATACCTAATGATACTAGAACGATTGAAAGTGAATAAGTATCTGTTTGTTGTGTTGTTCGTGATCACCTTAATTAAGATACTAATACTTAAAACAAAAGACCTCGAGATTAAGAATGGTGACTCTTTAGGGGTCGCTACCCTAATGACGTGGTTAGCCCACGATTATTCTGGTATTTGCTGCTGTGCCTTTGTATCCCAACCATGCCTTATATCTTACTCTATCTAGCTCTACAGACCTATTTAGAGGGTATGCATACTTATATATTAGGTGTCCTTGTTGGTAATGTACTGAGTAGCTGTATGCACTAGTACAATCAGGGCACCTTCGCGTCCCTGGGTTGATAGTTGAAGGGTACTGAGTAGTTTGTATACACCAGTATGATCGGTGTACCTTTGTGTCTCGGGATCTTGATCTCCCTATCAAGGTAAATAAATGTAGTTGTTGTGCTGATTAAAAAGGAAAAAACACTAATTATGAAAGCGAAAGATTAATGAGTCGGGCCTAGTTGAATTATGATTATGAGTACCAGTTCACCAGATATAATAGTGGCCCAAGAGCGTGTTGCCCTGGAAGATGTTTATGAGTACTGATCCACCAGATATAATAGTGGCCCAAGAGCGTGTTGCCCTAGATGATGTTTATATGTATTCCGGTTCACCGGCAATAATTATGGGAGATCCCGAGCTCAATAAAATCAATCATGGATGTGAATAAATTATGGAAAAATACTAATTACTTATAGTGGAATACCATGTGAGTCGGGGCTAGACTGGTCCACCGGCGAATAATAGTGGCCAAGAGTATTCTACCGTAGAGACCGATCCACAGGCAATAATAGTGGTCAAGAGCATTCTGCCCTATATATATTCCGGTCCACCGGCTATAATAGTGTGGTTCTCGCACTCACATGGATATATAATTTTAAATGATTGAATAATGATGGACTAATGGCTTAAGGCCCAAAAGTAATGATTGTACGTTTTGAGTCTTTTGACCTATTAACATTGACGGACTTGTTATGTATGTGAACATTATGTATGCACCTCTCATTATATATCATTCAATACCATAGTACTGAAGGATTCTATTTGTGGGGTCGATGTCTATTCAATGGGCGGTGTCCTTTATAGGTATATTTTCAAGTGCTATTCAAGTAGGCAACCAGGATAGAGCATAAGGAATTATCCGAAAAGTCCTAGGATTGTACTCTTTCTCTTTTTAAACCCCTGTTTTAATGTGGTCCTTGTTTTTGAAACTACCACTGGTGGAATTTATTCTTATAAATTGTTATTTATGCTACTCAATTATGGTTTGAGTTTCTCGTAGATTTTGTTTTTCTTTTTCAGCCTTAGTACTTGGTACTGGAATGATAGAAGTGAACCGGTATGGTAATGAATGTGGCGGTAATATCCCTAGAATTCATAGTTTTATTATTTCACTTCCGCTAATTCTTTTAATAAAATGAAAATTTTACGTAGTGAATTTTAGGAGTGTTATATTTAGGGTAATGTAGGAAGGCTTTGGTAGGGGTTGGTTGGCTGGTAGAGGTGATGGATGAGGGGGTGCACAATGGTGGTTAGAGGTGGTAGCCAAGGCTGGGGAAAGTTGGTGGTGGTGAGGGTAACTTGAGGGTGGTATGACTAAGAGGAGATGGAAAGGTTGGGGCATGGAATGGGTAATGTAAAGTGGTAGTGATGGTGGTGGTGTTGGTGTGATGGGCACAACCGAGGGAAGTTGGTAGTGGTGAGGTTGAAGGAGGATGGTGAGCAGGGAGGGGATAGGGTTTTAGCTAGGGGAGGCACCGGTGCTAGACAAGGAGATAGGATAACAACATATTTTGCCACAATTTGGAGGGGAACAACAATAAGGGTTACAGCTAAGGGTGCCGTGGGGAAGTGGTCTTGGTGCGATGATCATGCAAAAATAGACGGGGTTGGTGGTGAGTGATGAGAGGGCTGTAACTAGCAGTTAGCATTGGTGGATGGAGAGGATCGGAGCAAGGAAGTGAGATAAGTTAATAGGGGTCGGTGGTGTGCAGAAGAGGCGATGAATAGTGGTGGTGATTGGTGATAGTTGAATGGAACCCGAATAAGGATGGTGAGGAGGTGATAAGCTTCAGTGGTAGAGGGTGATTTTTAATAATACCCCAAAATCTTAATTTAGGAATAAAAAATAAAATAAGGCTTGATAGGTGAGATTTAATTAAATATACCATTTTTAATAAAATTATAATATTGTAATAAAAATAGTTAAAGCCGAAAAGAAGGAAAATAATGTAGGGATCAACTTAGTGGCGGTTCGAATAATTTACTAAACTAAAATAAATTTTAAGAAAACTATAACCATAATTTCTAATTAATAAAAAAATTATTTATTATTACTAATTTTTTTATTCCTAATTTTTTTTAAATACCCAAACCACTTCACTTTTCTTTTCTTTTTTCTTTTCCCTTTTTCACTCCTTTTCTTCATTTTCTTTTTCTTTCTTCATTTTTATTTATTTTTTTTCCTCTCCCTCACTGGCCTGAGCCCCACCTAATGTGGCCCAACCTTCTCCCTCTCCCCCTCCTCTTCTTTCCTCCTTCTTCATCCCACTTTCTCTATTTTTTCTCATGTCACCCAGCGCCTTCCGCCCCCTCTTTTCTCCCTTTCCTTTGTCTTTTCTTCCCCTTTTGACCCCATCTTCAACCTCCCCCTAATCTACAAGTGAGCATGGCTACTTCACAAGCATTGTTCTCTCGCTCCCCTCAACTTCCCCTCATCCTAACCTGTAGGGCATGTAGTTGGCACTACCCTACACTAGTCCCCACCCTCTATAGCCCCAACACCCTCACCTAACCTCCCTCAACCCTGCCAAAAACCCAACCTTTCCCTTCACAAACCTGCCCCCATCACAAACCTACACAGCCTGCCACGACCGACCGGCAACCACTGGCTTCCCCCTTTTTGTCCTCTTTTACCCCTTGTCCACTTTTCCCTCCTCTACACATATAAAAGCCCCCCTCACACTCTTCTTCCCTCTCTTTTCTACTCTGATTCTCCCCTACCTCATTTCCTCCCGTCACCTCTTCAGACACAACCACATTCGTCATTGCGTCGCTCTATTGTCCTAACTTCCACCCTTTCTCTTCCCTGCACCACCCTCCACCAAACTTGACCTTCCTTTGCCCCTAACTCACCTTCTTATTCTCTCCCCACTTGAGCAAAGTGGGTAGCTTGAGCTGCCCTTTTGCACCACTCGCTGCTCTGCGCCATTACCACCGCCATAACCACCATCTCCACTACCTCCCTCTCTACCCAAAAAATCTCCCCTACCTTCCCACACCCTCCATTACCTTTTTCTCTCTCTCCTTCCTCCTCCTTTCCTCTCCTCCACTCTCGACCACCACTGCCGCCGCCGCCATAGGACACCACCACCACCACCACAACCCCCTTTGACCTAGAAACCTTACCACCTAAGGAAACACCACTTCTCTACCCTTTTCCAACCCCAAAACCCATCTTTTCTATCGCCACCATTGCACCACCACAACCTTAGCCTCCACTCCCTCCTTGATTATACCCTAAAACCTTGTATCTGTTTCTTATGATTATTTTAAATATTTTGCTATTATTATTATTATTATTATTATTATTATTAGTATTAGTATTAGTATTATTATTAATCTCATTACTAATATCTAGCTAGGAAAAATAAAAGAAAAAGGGGAAAAGAAGTAGGAAAATGATTTGATATTTAGTGTTTCTTTTTTTTTATAGGTGAACCAAACATCGCTCATAAGGAGGCATAGGATTCGTACTCTAAGTCCAGTGTCCTATTAGGTAAGGGTATAGTTAAGGCTTGGTTTTGCTATGTTTGTGTGCTCATGGGTGCAATAATTTGTGTTGTGTATAATATGTGAATGTGAACTAAAAATGTGTGTGGTGCAGCTTTTTTTGCATGGAGCTGAGGTAAGTTATGTATGATTTTATGATATGTATGATATGGATGTTATGACTTGGTATTTATAACATGCTCCTATGTATAGTTGTTATAGTATAACATGCATGTTAGGAGGCCTTAGGTAGTTTTGAGAGGTTGTGGGGATCTAAAAGAAATAAAGAGAATGGAGTGAGTAAGAAGAAGGGGGAAATGGCTAAGTACCTTATGACCTGTGGGTGATAAAATGAGGGAAGAATAATAATAAAATGAAGGGTTAGAGTAAATCTTGCATGGGGTGGTTAGTCTTTGCATGGAGGAAAAGTTTACATGAAAAAAGTTGGTTTAAGGTTTAAATATGGTGTGGGAAGAGTAATTTGGGTGATTAGAGTCCTTAAGGAAAAGATAGCTTGTGGGTTGGTAGAAGTGTGCATGGGAGCTTAATTAGGGTTTTAGGGGGGAAAACCCTAAGTAGGGGAGTGTTATGAGAGGGTTAATAGTGGTTGATTGGAATCAAGGTTGAGATTAGAAAGTTGTTTATAAAGGGTGTGAGTCAAGTGGAAAGGAGGATGGGTTGGTGTGAAAGAAAAGAGGAATACTAAGGTTTTGGGATGGACAACTAGGGTTTCTTAGACCCATGTGGAAATTGGAGAGTAGGGTTGTGATGCTTGGAGTGGGTTGAGTGGAGTGATGGTGTTGGAGTCAAAAGGGAGTATAGGCTAGGTGTGGAAAAGAGCAGCTAGGGTCACATAGGCCAATATAGGGTTTTTAAGGAGAAAACCCTAGTAAGTGATGGTGAGCCTAGGGGAGAAATGGGAAAGTGGACCTAAACCCACATGCACGGGGGCTTGAATTCATGGTCAGTGGGGTGGAAGTGAGAAAGAGGTCTTGGAATCTAGGGGAGTGTAGAGGTTCCAAGATATAGGACTAGGTCATTCGGGAAGTCTAGGGTGGAAGTATGGTAGTGCCTCGGGGGTCTACTAAGGGTATGCATGTCTATTTGGGGTTCCTTGTGGAGTAAGACATAAATAAAAACACTAATTACTTAAAGTGAAAGATTATCAAGCCGGGCCCAAGCTAAAATGTTTTTCAGTCCATTCGCTATAATAATAGTTAGGAGCCTTCTCGCCATGGATTGTATTCTAATCCATCGATTATAAAAGTGGTCAAGAGTGTTCTACCATAGAATAGTATTTTTGGTCCACCGACTATAATAATGAGGGTTCCGAGCTTGATAAAACAAGTCTTATATCGTAATAAATCATAGAAATGATACTAACTACTTATAGTGGAACAACACATGGGTAGGTTAGGATGATTTTCGATCCACTAGCTATAATCGTGGCCATGTGCATTCTACTTTGGAGTAGTATTTCTTGTCCACCAGCTATAATAGTGGCTAGTTGCGTTTTGCCCTAGAGTTTCATTTCCAATCCACCAACTATAATAGTGGGGTTTTCGTACTCACGTGAATATAATCTTAGAGATGTGTAAAGATAAAGTTAATGGCCTAAATCTTAATAGTGGTTATTAATCTGAGTGGCATACTGCATGTAATATCTACCTTTTTATGTTATGCTTTATCTTAGCCATATGGTTACCTTACTCAATATGTAACATACAGATCACCCATTTCATGGGTGCTGCTCATTCTCATGAGCAATGGCCCCTCCTGAGTTTGTGCTGGTAGTGGATGACACTTTTGATGGCTTTGATGCTTATGATGCTTTGGACGGGGCTAAGTGATAGCCTGTTATATCTGATGTGGGATATAAGAGGGTGTTCTCCAGACTTATCCTTATTTATTTTACCACCGTTTTTTATTTCCCCCCATAGTGGGAATATTTGTATTTAATTTCCATTTTGTACTAACTCTGATGTTTGCATACTTTGGTTTTATTTATGAAATGGTGAAATATTATGGTGTTTATTGTTTACTCATGTTAACACTTTTAGTTCCTTTAGCCTTGTATTTAATATAAGATTGACTAGGGATCAATCTTGTACTAATCACGGTGGTAGCACCCTTGTTTTTAGTGTATGGTTTTCTGTAACAAACGAAAATTTTCGATTGCAAATTTTAGGGGTGTTACATTTTTTGCTGGGGAAACTACATGAGGAAATGTTGATTGGTGATGGTCGAATGGAACCCAAATAAGGATGGTGAGGAGGTGATGGGTTTTGGTGGTCGAGGATGAATTTTTGCTAGGGAAACTACACAAGGAAGTGGGGAAGGGTGAATTAAGAAGAAGGATGAAGAATGAGGAGCAAAGAGGAGGGTGTATGATGGAGATTGGGGGAAAAATGGTTCAAATGTAGAAAATATGTGATGGTTGAGAGAGATAGGTTAATCAGTTGGAACAAGTAGGGGCTGAGTTATAGAGGAAGGACAACGCAGGCTGGGGCGATGCAGGTTCGCGTGGTGTAAGCAAAGTAGAGGTGTGTTGATGAGTTAGTGGTTGACATGCATGGTTGGTCATAGAGGATTAGTGTAAGAATAGGAAAGAGAAGAGGCTACGCAAGGGGAGTGAGGTATTTAACTAAAAGGGGAAAGAAGACAATAATTGTGCAGGGATGTGTTTGACATGTATAGCGAGGAATGAGATAGGGAGAGATAGCATTGATGTCAATGGGAAGGAGAAAAGAAAAAAGGAATGAAAGAGAAAAGGGGAAAAGGGAGAGAGAAAAAGAAAAAAAAATGAAAAAGAAAAGGAAAGAAAAAGGAAAAATAAAATAAAATTTAGGGTTAGAATTAGAATTAGGCTTAGATTTAGGATTAGGTTAAAATTAATTTATCTAGATTTAGGGTATCCAATTAAAAAAATAAACTAAAGAAAAATTGATTTAGTTTGGGATGAATTTAAATAAAAGAAAAAAAGATAAAATAATTAGAATAAATTCATTTAAAAATTTATCTAGCCTTGTGGGCTAAGGCTAACTGTAACACCTCCAAAATTCACTACTAAAAAAAATTATTTCATTTAAAAATTAGCAAAAGAAAAAACTATAAATTTTAGGGATGTTATCGCTCCACTTGGTACCAAGTCAGTTTCCTCCTACTATTTTAGTACCAAGTGCTAAGGTTAAAAAAAGAAACAAAATATAATTTACACAATTTCAAAGTTTTGTTTAATTCAGAGTAGCGCATTAAAGATTTTACAAAAGATTAATAATAATAATAATAATAATAATAATAATAATAATAATAATAATAATAATAATAATAATAATAATAATAAACCCACTATTAGTGGTTACCGGAGTAAAATCTTTAAACAAAGAAATAGTAAGGTTTAAAGAGAAACCCTGAAATCTTCTCGAACAATCCTTAAACTCTTATACAATAATAGCTTGAATAATACCCACAAATAACCTACAAGGGAAACTACTCATTGAATAGATAGGGACCCACAAACATAACCTTTTAGTACTACAGTATTGAGTAACCCTTTATACCAAATTAAAAGGTAGGGCCTGCATGCAACACATCATACTTAAATAAAAGTAAAGATGATATTATACACAAGCATATAAATAATCACAGTCATTTAAGAGCGATTACACACATCAACTAATAAGAATTGTACAACACAAAGTCCATTTACTTAACATCTCCAACACTTACCAAGAGTGACAGGTACCAAGGTCATACTTATATCATATCAATAGATCATAGGGATGAAAGTAACACTTTTGCTCTTAAGCCATTAATTAATCATTATTCAACATTACCTCTCAAATTATATACATGTGAGTGCAGGAACCCCATTATTATAGCAGGTGGAATGGAAAATACTCCAAGGCAAAACACACCTGGCCACTATTATTTGTCGGTGGACATGTCTCCAGGGTAAAGTGTTCCTTGCCACTATTCTCGCTGGTGGATCGGTCTGGCCCCAACTCACATTATATTCCACTATAAGTGATTGGTATCTTTTCCATAATTCATTATCATCCGAGGCTTGGTTTATTAAACTTAGGATCTCCTACTATTATAACCAATTGACTGGAATACACTCCAAGGCAATACCCACCTGGCCACTATTATAACCAGTGGACTAGTACACATATACATCCTCCAAGGTAAAAATATCTTGGCCACTATTATAACCGATGGACCTATACATATGATATAATCCATCTGGGCTTGGCTCAATAATATTCTACTTTACATGATTAATGTGTTCCATTTAATGAACACAACAAGTCTATTTATTTAACTTGAGGGAGATATCATGAACCCGGAGACATAAAGGTACACCGGTCATACTGGTACATACAAGCAACATAGCACCCTCCAAAAATCAACCCAGAGATGCAAAGGTACCCTGGTCACACTGGTGTACAAGGACATACAATACCCTACTGACAAGGACACCTAATCCATAAGTATGTATACCTCCTAAATAGGTTTGTAGAGCTAGATAGAGTAAGATGAAGGGTCTGGTTGGGGCACTAAAGCACACCGGTAAATACCAAAACAATTGTGGAATAAACTATATCTCTAGGATAGTGACCCCTAAAGAGCCACCATTCCCTATCTTGAGGTCTTCTACTTTAATTATTAGTGTCTTAATTAAGGTGACCACGAGAAACACAACAACGACATACTTAATCATTTCCATGTATTTATGTTATTATTAGGTAATCCTCATTCATATGGTTATCCATGTTAACTTAAATAAACTACTAAGGCCATCTTTTTATCATCCATTTCCATTTCAAAATTTGTTTCTATTTATTCATATGATATAAAGGGTTATAATATCATAATCATAATACAGTAATAGAATCTAGTAGTCTACATCGAAGGATCATGGAACACTTATCTTAACATGTACTTCTATCACATGCAACACATATTTCTATGCATAATTAATGACTAAAGCACCTCTTGTATGAATATGAGATAAACATCATATCCCACTCTTAATTATCCATTCAACCCTATGCCATGCCATGTCCTTGTGATATTCATCCTATTATTTAATATTACTTATGTCTTATTATGGAGGCTTATTTAATCTATTGACATGATATTGTCAATTTAACAATTTACCCCTTCATATTTATAAATTACTAAAATACCCCTATGATTTGTAAAGTCATCAAGTTACCTCTTTTTACTTGTCAAATTATCATATTACCATTCATGCTTGTATAATTACCAAAATACCCTTTGTATTTGTTAAACTACTAATTTACCCTCTATACTTATTAAATTACCAACTTTACCTCTCATACTTGTTAAGTTACCAAATTACCCTTCCAATTTGTTAATTTACCAAATTACCCTTCATATTTATTAAAATTACCAAATTGGACATTTGGTAAGTTAAATTACCAAATTGCCCTTCATACTTATTAAAATTACCAAATTGCCCTTTTGGTGCCAAAATTACCAAAATACCCCTCTTAATTATTATTTTACCATTTTACCCCTTTTATTTACAAAATTATTAAGTTACCCTTGTCCATGTAAATTTACTAAAATGCCCTCCTTACTTATTAAATTATCATACTACCCCTTTTATTCTTACAAATTACCATTTTGCCCTTATTATGCCAAATTTAATAAAATACCCTTACCACATAAAACATTAATATCCATGGTCCATATACATCATCTAACACCATCAAATATTTGTATTTATTATTAATACACATTAACACCTACCATATATAGACTTATTTAGGCCACACCTTTTATATTAACATTATCTATGACCAAATTATCTTATCATATCATATATATGCATTTAACATTATCCTTAACAAAAGTGCTCCTTTCTTAACTATCATTTCTACACATGACACATAATATAGCATGCTTTTTATTTTTATTACCAACATATGCTACAAATCATAAAATACTTAATAGTATATCATATACATTCAAATACATTCAAAACCCTGATATGCTAGAATACGTGTATCCACATATTTTAGTAGGGTATAATGGTTACCTTATTTCTAGCAATAATTAAACCTTACCAATACCCCGGTTAAAGGGTTACTTTGATTAGTAAAATTAATACCTAAAAATAATATAAAAAATTAGCATATTAGAAGAAGAAAATTAAAAGAATAATTTTTTATCAAAAGCTTAATTAATATATAATAATACTAACTATTTTTATACCTAAAAAATTAGCCATATTTTCCCAAAGAGATGTAGCATACTCACGCTACATGGCAGTGTGAGATGCATGCACAATATGAAGTAAATTAAGGGTCGAAGAGGGGGATGGGAGAAAGAAGGAGGGTTAGTTTGGGTAAGGGTTTTAGGGGTTGGGTTGAGGGCTTGTGGGGAGGAGTGAGGGCAGTGGCTAGGTTTAGGGAGGGAGTAGGGGTGTAGATGGTGGTCAAGCATCAAATGTTGGTGGTAGTTAGGGGTCAAATGTTGGTGGCTCAGGGTGGCAGGGACGATAGCCGTAGGGCTGGGAAGATCAGGCGAAGGAAGGGAGAAGAAAAAAAGGAAGGGAAAAGAAGAGAAGAAGGGAGGGTTGTAAGGGATTTTTGGCCAAGTTAAGGAAGGGTAGTGGTAGGGGAGGTGCCAGGGGGTCAAGGGGTAGCTGTGGAGGTGGCAGAAGAGGGGGAACAGTGGTGCACGATGGTGGTGAGGGTGGAGGCCAAGAAGGGGAAAGAAAAGAGAAAGGAGGGGAGAGGTGGTTGTAGGGACGAATGGGGTTATTGGGTGGTGTAGCGAGGTATCAGGGGATGCTAGGAGGTTGGTGTTGTGGTCAGTTGGGCGGTAGAAGGGATGGTTGGAGGCAGAAAAAGCAAAAATAGGGGAGATGGGAGGAAAGGGAAAGAAAAGGAGGGGGTTCTGAGGGGAATTGATGGAGCTTGAGGGAGATAAAAAATGGGCAGAGAAGGAGGAGACAATGAGAAGAAAAGGAAGAGGGAAAGAAGGTAGGTGTGGCTCGAGTAGGTGGTGCAGGTTATATTGGTCAGGGTGTAGGGTGGTAGGGAGAAGGAAGGGAGAAAAAGGAAAGGAAAGGGCGCGTGAGGGGTTATGTTTGGTTCAAAATTGAAGGGAAAGGGACGAGGAAGAGAAGGAGAGGGTAGGATGCAATGGCAAGGCTATAGGGGCTGGCTAATAGGCGTACGAGTACAAGCAAGCATGGTGTGTGAGTGTAGGGTGAAGGAGGAAGAAGAAGATTAAGAAGAAGAAAGGAAAGAAGGTAGGCTAGTCGGGTGAGGGGGTAAGAAAGAAGATGGGTCATCCCAACCAAGGGGAAAGGAAAGAAAAAAAAGGAGGTAGGTTGGGAGCGACGTAGGGAAAAGAGGAGAGAAGGAAGGGGCCAACAACCCATTAGGGAGGGGAAGAGAAAAAGTAGGCCGAGCGACCCAAAGGAAGGAGAAAAGATGAAAAGGAAAAAGAAGGAAGAGAAAAAATGAAAAATGAAAAGGGGTAAATAAAAATAAAATAATTTTTAGAATAAGGGTATTTAATTAGATAATTGGGCAAATTAATTTACTTAAAATTTAAGATATGGGTTTGAAAAATAATTTAAATAAAATGAATATGATAAAATAACAAAGTATTTATTTTAATTTATTATATAATCATATCTATTTTTATACACCCTAATGTCCACAAAATAATTAAATTAATTAATTTAAAAAAATAAATTATCTCAAATGAGGATTATTTATTATATTCTAGGTTTTAAAATGTTGGGGTATTACACTAACAAAAATAACTAAACTAATATTTATGTTAGGTTTTTAATAAAAGGCTAAAATGTTGTAAAATAATGTTACCAATTTTTAGAGGTGTTATAGTCCATGGCCAATGACACTATGCCAAAAACTTTAGTGTAATACCCTGAATTTAGCCTAACCATAATCTCAAGTGATTAGTATCTTAACATTTTATTAATTCTTCAACCACAACTTTTACCCTAACTTCTACCCTAATTTTCACTTCTTTCTTTTTATTTCTCTTTTCTTCTTCCTTGTGAAACCCATCCCCTTACCCCAATCAAACCCTCCCTTAAGTTTGGTTACACTAACTATAATATCTAACTATGTTTAACTCTTTAATCAATCATCATCACCATCCCTTGGTCAAGTGTTTTTAATGCCAAATCCCACCTCCAACAGCCATATATGTTATGTTAGACCTACACAAACCCTTTTAACTCCTCAACTCCCGCATGCCACCATTATCCATATACCCTTTCTCCCTCCCTTTTTCCATCATATATTGCCTCACCAACCAAGCATTGATCTCTTCTCTCTTTTCTAGTTATCCTTTTTGCACCTTTTCCCCCGAAACTCCACCATTTTTTGTATTAATCTCCCCCAGCATCATCCTCAACCAAAGTACCTCACATTGCATACCCTTGGTAGCATGAATAACCTATGCAACCACCTCATTCCAGACCTATCTTTATGTAAGAATACCACCTCCCAATCTCTTCCCTCATGCAACTCTTAGTCTTTAACTTAAAAACCTCACACAACCTCCTTTCTCCTACAAAAAAAATCTCAAGTTGTGCCCCTGACTAAAATGACCACCTCACATTGTACCCCATTTCCAATGTGACTTCCACATATAATTTAACCCACCGAGTACACCTCACTCTTGTACCTCCTCTTTTATTTTGATTCTTTTCTCTTTTTCTTCCTCCTTTACCTTAAATTTCGTTTCACGTTTTCCCTAAGTTTCTAATTATGGGTTTTTCTTAACTATTAAGTGATCTTATGGTGGTTTTATAGGATGGGATTTAGGGTATTTTACTTTCTTGGAAATCGATGACACTTGAGTAAGGATATATGTCTTAGAATAAGGTTTTGATGTTATGTGTTAATTTTATGCCATATATTCTTGTATATTTACTTTCTTGAAATCATGTTGATAATTTTATACCATGTTCATATTGTGAAAGCATGACTATTATGCAAAAGTATGAGATTATGAGATATTATTTGGTGAAGCCTAAACTTATGACCCTAACATGTTGGTATGATATATTATTTTATTGGAGTTATGAAGATTGAGTCGTAAATATGATTAAGTATTATCAAAATGAAATATGTTAGATATTGAAGTTGATAACGTTGGGATTTTTAGGGTTTTTGTGAAATATCTAAGTGGGTTGCTATCTTAAGGATATTTAGGTTATTTTATGAATATTGTGGGAAAATAAATATGGCAGAATAATCACTGGGGGATTTATAAGTTAATTCATGTATAACATGTTAGAGTGTAGGTTGAGCATGATACAAGTTACATAGAAGAAACATTGGAGATGTTTAAGAAATACAAGAGTATTTTGGCTAGTTTGGATCAAATATGAATTTTTGGTATTTTTAAAGTGATATTGGATTAAAAATATGTTATGTAAAATTATTGGCTTAATTATGAGTAGCATAAACTTGATAAAATGTGAAAACAACCTAATTTGGGTATAGGAGCCCTAAAGGCATGCTCGTTAGCACATGTGTAAAGTGGCATATTTAGTCCTTGATTTTTGGATATGTTGTTAATAATTATATTTTAGGATGGTGTGATAATGTTGGCAATTTTTCAAATCTTTTGGAAGGAGTTATGTTATAGTTGTGAAATTAGGGTTTTATCGAGGTGTTGGGGGCATGTCCTTTGAGGGAATAATCTAAATTATTGTTGGTTGTGTTTTATGTGCCATGTCTATTATTCTAAGTTTTCATAACATTAATAAAATAACGAATAATTTGATAAGACAATAATATTTAGAATGAAAGATCACTGAGTTAGGACCAAGTTGTATAAGTTTGTTCCATTAGACAATAATAATGGTCGAGAGTGCATGCTATAAGGAGAGATTTGTAATTGTTATTGGTCTACTAGATATAATAGTGGTCTATAAGTATGTATTGACTTAAAATGTTCATGATATTGATCCATCAGATACAATAGTGGTTCCTAAGTGTGTCTTACTCTAGAAGGCTCATTGTTACCATTTCATTGGTCATGAATGGTAGATTCCCTAAACTCAAGTGACTAAGAAATTTGAATTGTATAAGCAACTGTATTGGAAAACCTTTCAATTCTTCTCATGAATAATCTCATGTCTTGAATAAAATTCACATTTATTCCTTTCATGTGATATGATGTATTATGCATATCCTTTTCTTATGAAAGTATTGTTATCTTATTCAAACACAAGTATTGACTATCATTTTCAAGGATATTGCTTGTTCCCATGAATAGATGGACCAAGTTTTGATATGCATGTTATTGGAGTCTACCTTGATGATTTTGTTGTTTATGATGCATTTCTTGTGGGTGAGTGATTTATTTGTTGAGATTTAAGCGTAGAGTCAATATTCATGTTGAGCATGGTGGTAACACCCAATTATCTTAATATTATACTTTTATAAAAATAAAATAGTAGTAAATTTCAGAATGTTACAATTAGTCATAGAAAATTGATTTGGTAGCTATAATTAGTGGAAATGGCCATGAGTGATTATGTGACCCACATCTCTATGTCCACGAGTAGTTTTATCACACATATCATGATAGTCATGATTAGTCCCATGATGCATGTCATGATAGCCGAGAGTAGTCTTGCAGCTCGCGTTATGATAACCACAAGTAGTCTCGTGGCGCATGTTATGATAGTTATGAGTAGTTTTTTGACCCATTCTTTATAGTCACTAGTAGTGTAATCCCCAAAAATTTTATAAAACCTATAATTTAATAAACCTCCCACTGCCACCACCTGCCTTCTTCCCTCTCTCTCTCTCTCTCTTTCTCCCTTACCCCTTTTTTTCATCATTTTGGAAATCGGGCAACCATACACCCTATCCTGCATGGCCACCCTTTCCTCTTCTTCGTCTCACTCTCCCTACCACCCTACCACCCTACTCGCTGCTAGCGGCCGGCCAACTGCACCCCTATCCTCCCTCTTCTTTTTCTTACCCTCACCCGCCCTTCATGCCCCATATTTTCGACCCTTCTTCTCCTTCCTCGACCTCCTTCTCTCATTTTCTTCTCCTCCCATTTCTGCCCCTATTTTTGCACCCCGCCGCCCTCCACCACTCCAACCACCGCACCAAGCCCCTGCACCACCCACTTCCACCCTATACCTCAGCCCTGCACCTCCACAAGACCACCCAAGCCACCCTCGAGCCCCTACAGATCCTCTTTTCTCCCCCTCTTCTTTTTCTCCCCATTTTTCTCCCTTATCGGCATCCCACCAGCAACCCCTTTGTTCGTCGCCGTCCGGCCACCTCTACTGCCACCTAAACCATCAATCCACACCCTGCAACCTCCTCTACCACCCCCATACCTTGTCAGCCCGGTTGGTGTGACCGTAGCCGGCACGCAGTTTAAACCCTCTTGTTGTCAATTGTAGCACTGGTAAATAAAGGTATCGTTTTAGGCCGGGGATTGAGAGGGCTCACCTCTATTTTAACTAGCTTGAAAATAAAAATAAAAAATAAAAATCCTAAATAATAACTAAAAATAAATAAACAAGAAAAATACTAATGGGTGTTTATAAAAATAATAATAAAAAAGAGTAAATAAAATAAAGTAAACTAATAATAATAATAATAATAGGAAATAATGGGAAACCGCAGATATGAGAAATATGTTAGGGAAATAAAAATCCACCACTAGATTAGGTCGTAATATAATATTTATTTCTAAGTCAATATTTAATCGTGAGAATGAGATCGACCAAGTTGTACACCAAAAGCATGTCCATACACCTTATATTACTTCCCTTAATTAATTAATACGACAAAACGCTAATAGTAACCCTATTAAATACTAGCAGTATAGCAGCAACAAGCGGCTCCTATATTTAACTAGATTTAATGCATTAAGTGTAATTGAAAGGATGTCAATCTAAGTACCCAAACTAGTACAAAAAGCATGTCTAGCTGTATTTTCTTTCCTTGACCCACACGTATCGAAACGTTTTACTACTTCGGTTAGAATCACAAAACTATTAGGTGAATTGTTATCTAACCTAGCTGCAATTTATACACATAAATTCCAGTATATTTAGATGGCCACCTCGCAGGCAAATAATCCTACATATTGTCACTTATGAGGAAACCAGAACAAGGCATGCACCAAATAAACTATACTTGACAGAATTATATATATAAACGATAGCAATTAACATAGAGTCAAGAAACAATCTCACGAAACAAAGAAAATAAAATTATAATTCAAACCCTAATCTAAGGTTTCAATTTATTCTCTAACAATAAATAATTAGCTATCCATAATTATAGAATTAATTACACAGAAATATATATCTAAAATATAAATTAAAATAAGAGAAACAAATAACTGGAATTAATTTTGGATAAAAGATCAATAATTTATTCAGATAAAAATTAATTTTATCTGAAATAAATTATACCACTATTAAATTTCCTCTTATTTTCTCTTCTCTTGGTGCCTTGATTTCAGTGTAATAATTATTTTCCTTTTTTCTTTATTCTCGCTGATGGTTGACGAAGGCTTCGACCTGTGCTGCCTCGCATTGCTTGTCATTTCGCCTCGGTTTCTGTGTCGCCCTCCTGGCTATTCTGCATTGTGTGTCCTTGAGGCTCTGCCGCCCTCCTCATGCTCTCCTCAGTGTTGAGCCTTGAAGGATCTCGCTTCTCTCTGCCGCTCTCTCTCTTTACTATCGTGTTGCTCCCCCCTCTTACTGCCGTTGTGTGGCTTTATTTATTTTCGTTCTTCTAGGTTTTGTACTTCGTCATGACGCGTCCTGCCGTTTCTTCTTTTTATCTTTGCCACGTCAGCCCTTTTGACGGCTGACTTGCGGCTCGTTTGTATGCCTTGTCGCTGCCTCCGTTTGGTTTCATTTTTGTGGCGTTTGGGCCTTCGACCTTTGGTCGTTGGTCCAAAGGTCCAATCCTTTTTTTTCTTTTTTTTATTTAAAAATAAAACCTGTAAAATTAAATTAAATAAATATTAATAAATAATATTTTATTCTAAATTTACTTAATTTATATCATTTTAGCTTAAATAATAATATTTGTGCAATTTTTACCACTTAAGCATAAAACAATAATTATTCACCTATATTAGTTAAATAAACTACTAAAAACTAAGATTATAAGGGTATAAAATGTGTCAAAATATGAACTCATCACCGGTCCACCCTGACGGCCCCCTTTGCTGCCTCGCCGCCGCCATCTCCACCACCCTTGGCTGCTTACAACCCATCCCAGCCTCCATCTATACCCCCTCTTCACTCCTGCACCCTTCCCTTGCCTCCAATCCTCCCCTACCTGCCATCTTTTCTAGCCTAAAGACCCCAACCCAAAAATAACCATTGTCCATTCCTTTCACCCCCTCTTCGAGCCTTCCTCTTTTATTTTTGCATGCAGCTCATGCTGCATAAGCAACATGAGTTGCTGCATTTATTGGCCATTTTTATTAATACTTTTAAGGTATGATAATATTTAAATTAATTATTTCATTGAGTAAAGTTTATAAAGTCTTATGCTTTGATTTTCTTATTTCTAATACAATAAGTATTGATATTATTTTTAGGTATTGGTTTTTCTAATCAAAGTAATCGTTAAACCCTGCTTAAATGCATGGATAAACGTATGTTAGCACATTAGGATTTTAATATGTTGTTATGCTTGATATTTGTGGTTTAATATAATATATATATATATATATATATATATATATATTTTCTTGTATTGATTGATAAAAAAGAAAGAAAGAAAGGTATGTTAGTTAAGATGCCATGTGTGGAAATGTTGCTTAAAGGAAGAGTTTGGTTATTAATAAAAGTGTTAAGTACTTATCCATGTCATATTATGTTATTGTGACCATTTATGCATGAATAATATTATTGTGAGCCCTAGGGGCATTTTAGTAATATTCCTTGTGCTAGATTATGGCCTAATATGTGTGGGTACTAATAGGTATTATATTAAAATATAATAGTTGGTGGAGTTGGATATTGTTAATGGTGTATTAATATTATTATTCCATGTGGTAATGTTAATTTAATAAGTGGTGTAATAAAGGGGGGTAAAGTGGTAATTCTGGAGGCAAAAGGGTAATATGGTAATTTTATAAGTAAATGGCAAAATGGTAATTTTATAAGCAAAAGGGTATTATGGTAATTTTGGAAGTAAAGAGGAAGATGGTAATTTTTTTATACGTAAAGGGGCATTATGGTAATTTTGGAAGTAAAGAGGAAGATGGTAATTTTTTTATAAGTAAAGGGGCATTATGGTAATTTTGGAAGTAAGGGGTAAAATGGTAATTTTGGAAGGAAGAGGTAAAATGGTAATTTTGGATGTAAAAGGGTATTAGGGTAATTTGCAAGCAAAAGGGTATTATGGTAATTTTGGTAGTAAAGGGGGTGAAATGGTAATTTATAAGTAAAAGGGGTAAATTGGTAATTATAATTATATAGAAGTATAACTTAATAATTATAATTATGGAGGAGGGTAAATTAATAATTATAAATATGGATAGGGGTAAATTGGTAATTATAACTATGGAGAAGGGTAAATTAACAATTATAATTATGGAGAAGGGTAAATTGGTATTTATAATAATAGAGAATGGTAAACCGGTAATTATAACAATTAAGAAGGGTAAAATGGTAATAATGATAATGGAGAAGGGTAATTTGGTAATTTTGATAATGGATGAGGGTAATTTGGTAATTGTAACATTAGATAAGGACAATCTGGCAATTATGAGATTGTAGAAGGGTAATTTGGGAATTTATCCAACTAAAGGGGCAATTCGGTAATTATGATAATTGAGAAGGGCAATTTGGTAATTTAACCAACTAAAGGGTATATTGGTAATTTTTTAACCAACTAAAGGGGAAAATTGGTAATCAGGATAATGAAGAAGGGTAATTTGATAATTTATCCAACTTAAGGGCAATTTAGTAATTATAATAAAGGAGTTGAGCAATACGGTAATCTAACCAACCAAATGGGAAATATGTTAAGTGTAACAATTATGAAGGGTGAATGGTGATCTAAAAAGCATAGGATATAACTTGGTAACCTAAACCGAGTAAGGGGTAATTTGGTAATTATGCAACCTGAAGGGTAATAGGGTAATTTGTCAAGTAAGGAATGGATGACTTAGCAACTATATAAGTAAGGGGTAAATGAGTAATTTGTACCCAACATGTCGTTGTGATTGTGGAATTTTGTAATATGACTCAAATAATGCTGATTAGTAAGGTAAGAGTATTTGATAATTAGTAAGCATCACCAGAACGAATCCTAATCTGGAATTAGATGAGATTATGATGGCCTTAATGATTTCTCTGTGTTATATTGGATAACCGCCTGAATAAGAAATGACTAATGATATCAGAACGATTGAAAGCAAATAAGTATTTGATTATTGTGCTTTTTGTGATCACTTTAATTAAGACACTAATACTTAAAGTGAAATACCTCGAGATTGGGAATGGTGGCTCTTTAGGGGTCGCTACCCTAAAGACGTGGTTTAGCCCATGAATTATTCTGGTATTTGTTGGTGTGCCTTTGTGCCCCAGCTAGGCCCTATATCTTACTCTATCTAGCTCTACGGACCTATTTAGGGGGTATGCATACTTATGGATTAGGTGTCCTTGTTGGTGGGGTACTGAGTAGCTTTATGCACTAGTACGACCGGGGTACCTTTACGTCCCTGGGTTCATGGTTGAAGGGTACCGAGTAGCTTGTATGCACTGGTATGACCGGTGTACCTTTGTGTCTCGGGTTCTTGATCTCCCATCCGAAGCAAATAAATAAAATTGTTGTGCTGATTAAAGAAAGGAAAAAATACTAATCATGAAAGTGGAAGATTAATGAACCGGACCCAGTTGAATTATGATATTGAGTACCAATCCACCGGTTATAATAGTAGCCTAGGAGCGTGATGCCCTGGCAAGTGATTATGAGTACCGATCCACCGGATATAATAGTGGCCCAGGAGCGTGTTGTCCTGGATGATGTTGATATGTATTCCAATCCACCGACAATAATAGTGGGGGTCCCGAGCTCAATAAAATCAGTCATGGATGTAAATAAAGTTATGGAAAAATACTAATCACTTATAGTGGAACACCATGTGAGTTGGGGCCAGACCAGTCCATCGGCGAATAATAGTAGCCATGAGCATTTTGCCCTGGAGACCAATCCACTAGCATATAATAGTGGTTAGGTGCGCTCTGCCCTATAAGTGACCGATCCACCGGCATATAATAGTGGTTAGGTGTGTTCTTCCCTATAAGTGACCGATCCGCCGGCTACAATAGTGGGGTTCCCGCACTCACATGGATATAAAATCTAAGAGATGATTGATTAATGATGGGCTAATGGCTTAAGGCCGAAAGTATTGATCGTACACTACGACCTATTGATATCTGACATGAATGTTAATTATGTGAATGTCATATGTACACATCTTGTTATATATGTATA
The DNA here is from genome assembly GCA_030549775.1 of Tamarix chinensis. Classification (NCBI taxonomy): domain Eukaryota; kingdom Viridiplantae; phylum Streptophyta; class Magnoliopsida; order Caryophyllales; family Tamaricaceae; genus Tamarix; species Tamarix chinensis. The sequence goes on from CM060182.1 coordinate 3,333,426, forward strand.
TAGATTTATATCATATGTTACATTGTAGGCTTGCTTTTAAATGTATTTTAAAGGGTTACTCCGTACCGTAGTACTGAAGGGTTCTATTTGTGGGCCCCTGCCTATTCAATGGGCAGTGTTCCTTGCAGGTCTTTTTCAGGTGCTATTCAAGTGGGCAACGGGAAAGAAATGAATTATTCGGAGTTGTTAGGGTTTTCTTCTCTTTCTCTTTTAAATTTATGGTTTTAATGTTATTGTTGTATTTGTAACCACCACCGGTGGATTTTCTTCTTATAAATGATTGTCACGCTACTCTGATTTAAATATGGTTTGTAAATTGTGTTTTACACTTTTAGCCTTAGCACTTGGTACTGGAACTGTAGGAGTGAACCGGTCCGGTACTAAGTGTGGCGGTAATATTCTCGAAATTCATAATTTGTTATTTTGCTTCCGCTAATCTTTTAATAAAATAAAATTTTTCAGTAGTGAATTTTCAGGGTGTTACAAGTAGTCATATGACACACATCTAAATACCCGTGGCACTCATCTAAATAGCCATGAGTAGTCCCATGGCACACATCTTGATAGCCATAATTAGTCTCGTGGCTAATATCTCAACTACTCACACTCATTCTAGTGGCCAACAACTCGATTAGCCACGATCATCCTAGTGGCCATTATCTTTATTAGCCACAACCATTTCTATGGCTTATATAACAACAACAACAACAACACAACATGGTTTATCCACATGTAATTTTGTCACTCATATCATGATAGTCATGATTAGTCCCATGATGCATGTCATGATAGTCGTGAGTAGTCTTGCGGCTCATGTTATGATAACCACAAGTAGTCTCGTGGCACATGTTATGGTAGTTAAGAGTAGGGATGGCAATGGGTCTCGAACCCAACCCAGACCTGCTAGACTCGCCTTATTTTTAGTGGGTTTGAATCTATAATTTTTGGATCCGACAGGTCTAGATCGGGTTTGAGTCCATTTATATCTTAATGGGTCTGGATCTAGGTCTAGGTCCAATAGTTCTAGACCCAGACTCGACCCAAACCCGACCCACCATAACCGTTTAATGTGTGTATGTGTGTGTGTGTGTGTGTAAATATACACTAATATTATATTTATTATTATTGTCATAATTTTATTTCAGTTCTTTATTCATTTTTTTAATTTTACTTTTGTATATTTACTTTATAAGCAATATGTACAAAATTGTATTTTAAAAGCATTAAAACACCGTTGAAAAAGTTAATGTAACTATTTTAATATATTTATTTTTTCACTTGGAGGATTTTTTTTAACAAAAAAACATATTAAGTTATATAAAATATAAATGTATTTATATTTACATAGATTATTAATTATTTTTATAAAAAAAAATAATCGGATCTATTTACTTGTTAGACCCGATGGATCTGGGTCTGAACTTTTGAGATTCAATGGGTTTCGGTCAGGTTAATATAAATGGATCCGGGTCTAGATCTGGTTGGACCCAATCCAAACCTGACCCAGTGTGATCCCTAGTTACCAGCAGTTTTGTGACCCATTCTTTGTAGTCATCGGTAGTCCTATAATAGACATCTAAATACTTGTGGCACCCATCTAAATAGCCATGAGTAGTCCAATGACAAATATCTCGATAGCCGTAATTAGTCTCGTGGCCAATATCTCAACTATTCATACTCATTCCAGTGGCTAACAACTCAATTAGCCACAATAATCCCCATGACCGTTATCTTAATTAGCCACAACCATTTCTATGGCTTACATAACAACAAAAACAACAACACAATAATTTGTAGCACCCTGTCCCAATAATGATTATGGATATATTACAAGTTAATGCTGATTGTGGGTAGTTATAACATGCTTCCTCATGAAATATCCTATGAGGTCACCCATATTGAAATTACTCCAAACCAAACACATTTAACTATAGAGTTCCTCAACTATAGACTTCTATAAACAAATGTGCAATTGTTTTTTTAAGTAGTTGTATCAAACCTTTTAACCTATCTCAATTATACATCACTTATCTTGGGTATTACATACTTTTCCAGTTGTGAACACACACACATAGACAACCGCAAATATGTGGTCGTGTATTTGTTTATATGATCATATTTGATGTAAAGTTTAAATAACAAAATTTCCTTATAAGTATATTATATTGATGTATTTGTATACATATGCATGTATGTATGTTTGAGTGTGATTCTCTCTCTCTCTCTCTCTCTCTCTCTCTCTCTCTCTCTCTCTCGTATACAAATAATTTATATGCACATTTAATTTAATTTATTTAAATTAGTAAACAAATAAATAAAGGAATGAAAAAGTATTAGTAATGTACTATGCATTTTCTTAATAAAAAAATAACTATAACACCCCAAAATCACGACTTGAAAATTTCGTTTAAATTTTACTTTGCGGAAGCGAAAATTAAAGAACGGTGGGTGTTACCGCCACACTTAACATAAGTTTGGCCTCCTCACCATCCTTACTTCAAGTGCTAAGGCTTAAAACAAGTCAAACCAACAAAAAAAAAACAAGAGAAGTATAATGCATAATCGAGGGTTTTACAAAAGAAAGATTATCCATAACAAAGGACCGTTTAGATAATTAAGTAGCTAACCATTTTCATAAAATAACAAAAGAGCACACAAGGATGCAACAATGGTTTGCCTTACACTCATCCGGTCCATCAAAGTTACAAGGAAAAAGGGAAATAGGGACAGGGTCCACTCATTCCCTTAAGCCTACTAATCAATGGGATGATGCTCCTCAAAATTCTTCAACCATTGCATGTCACGGACGAACTCCTCTGAAAAGTGATAGCTTCAGTACGACTTCCTCGTACTGAGTAAACCACAACACCTCCGGAGAGGTAGCATACCCATGTATACAATCATCATAAAAGTAAGACCATAGTTTTAAAAACCGAACCGGTCGGATTACTGGTTCACTGGTTTAGTGGTCGGACCAGTGGTTCGAATTGGTCGAACTAGTGGTTCAATCGGTTCACTCAATTAAAGTCAAATCTATCCGTATTTGTTTAAAAATATAGTTTAAGTATTTAATACTTAATATTACAAAATAACATAATTAAAGTCAATTAAAGTGATCATTACATATTCATATAAGACCATAAAATAACATAATTCCATATTAAAAGTCTTCTACATATCAAATACAATTACAAAATAACATAATCCAACATCAAGTCACTTACATATTCATAAATAACTTAAAATAAAACACATTAGTTTAGAAGTTAAAATTCAATTACATAAATTAAATGGTTCGATCAAAGAGCTACTCATCCAATCCTATAGATTATCTATATCATCTCCAACATTAGAAAATATAGGAATGCCATTTTCATGCATGCGATTATCTTCATCATCATCATCTCCACTCTCCCCTTCAACTTCATCATCTTCATTTCCGTCAATTTCATCCAATATGTCTACAAAAATGGAATGAGAATAATTACTTAAATTATTATATCAACTTATATAAGTTATAAAAAGGTATTAGCCTCGTACCTTCACTAGGATTGTCTTGAATAGTGACAGAAGCTAGTTCATTTCTAAGCAACTCAAGATCTTCGTTATTTAAATTAGATGGCTCATCCATAAGAATCTAAGAGCCTATTGCATCAAACTTTTCAAAATTAATTGGTTCATAACTTGTCTTAAGTCGATTTCTACACAAAAGAAAACAAAATTAGACAAGCTTGGTAATATTATCATATAAAATAAATAACTTTACATATAATTTACAATAGTAAGACAACAACAAATTAAATTCACACCTTTGTTGCAATCTCAAGTTAGAATGCACAAAAACTAAATCATTGAGTCTTTGGTGCTCAAGTCTATTCCTTTTATTCGAATGGATATGCTCAAATATTCTCCAATTTCTTTCACAACCAGAAGCACTACAAGTTTGACTTAAAACACGAATGGCAAGCTTTTGTAGATTTGGAGCACCACATCCATATAACGCCCACCATTCATCTACAAAATCATTATAATAATTTACCAAACAAACTAAAAAAATGTAAATAGATATAAAATTTTGATAATACCTTGAAATAAGTAACAAAATCATACCTGGAGCAAAAACACAACGATCTTGTACAGCAGACCATCTTCCTAAATCACCTTCTGCTTTTCTAAAAGAACTCATCTCCCTCGTTAATTTTGACCTCAATGTGAAATTTTGATTTGCATATCTCTCAATGACATCAATAACAGAAGACATAGTACCTTGATGTTGAGAAAATTCATATGAGTACTGGAAACGAGGATTAAACCAATAACCAGCTGCATGTAATTTCCTTGAGAGTTGATTATCCCAACAAGAAGAAATAATTTGAAGATAAGGCTCTACCCTTTTCTTTCTCCTATGAAATCTAGCAACCATATCATCTTTAGCCTTGTGAAATGCTTGATACAAATAACCCATACATGGTTTCTCTCCACTATCCACCAATCGCAAAACACGTATAAGAGGTTCGGTAAGTTGCACAATTATAGCACACTCCTTCCAAAATGTGGTATCCAACACATTCTCCACAAACTTCTTACCCTCCCTATCTTTAGCATAAGCACAAGAGGTCCACTCCCTAGACACAACCATCGCCCTAAGAGCATTCTTATGGGTCAAAATGCTTTGCAAAGCAATAAAATTAGTAGCAAACCGAGTAGGAGCTGGACGAATAATCTCTCTTCCTTCCGTGAACTTTCTCATCAAATGCAATGCATAACAATGATTATAGATATACTTGGTTATTTTTGAGGCATGCTTGACAATGTCTTCCACCTCATCCAACTTACCCATATCTTTAAGCATCAAATTAACACAATGTGCAGCACAAGGAGACCAATAAAGTGACTTAAACTCATACTCTAACAACCTTCCAGCAGCAACATAATTCGCAGCATTATCAGTCACCATATACACAACATTTTCAGCACCAACATAGAGAACAATATCTCTAAATAACTTATGCAATAGTTCAACAGTTTTTGAAGCATCAGAAGCATCAACATACTTTAAAAATACAGTACCCTTTGGATAATAAACTAAGAAGTTAATTAAAGTTCGATTATGTTGGCCTGTCCACCCATCTGCCATAATAGTATAACCACATTCTTTCCAATGAGAACGAAAAGTCTCAACATAATTATTCACCTCTTCAACATTTTTCATTAGCAAATAACCACGAAGAGCATGAACAGTTGGTCCCTTATAACCAGGACCAATGTGAGCTATACCATCAATAACAGATTGATAATAATTAGAATTTGCAGCATTAAATGGGATACATGAATCAATCATCCACTTAGAAATGAGAATGTCAACTTTCTCAACAACATCTTTTCTTTGTAACACACTTTTTAGTGTTGGTTGTGCCCCTGGAGTTGTTCTTGGCATGAAATGATGCCCTATAGTCTTTTGTTTTCCCTTGTCTAAAATTCTTAATTTCTCTCCTGATTTGAAACTACTAGTTACCGTATGAGGAGGTATCAAACATGGCTCTTGGTGTGAAGGAAAGTCCATTGAACATTATGGGTTATCTTCGGCTAAAAGCTCTTGTGCCTTTCTTTTTTTTTTCTAGCAAATTCTTCAATACTTTCGTTCATTTCAAAACCAACCTCAGGAGGAACTTTTTTACACCTCTCTACTTGACCTTTAACACCAAATAAGTGTTGTTTGACATGCTGGATTCCACCCCCAGAAAGCAGCTTAGAACAATATAAGCATTGTAACTTTTTTCTCTTATTAGCATCCTCAACTTCTCTATAATGACCCCATGTTGGATCCTTCTTTCCTCTAGAAGTACTTTGAGAAGAATTTGGCGTAGAGCCAGTATTACTAGCCTCCGCAGACATCTTTAAGGCACAAAGAAGAAATTACAAGTTACAAATTAATCATCCAAGTTACAAATTTTAGAGAATCATCACAAATTCAGTGGCAAACAACACTACATATCCAATAATAGAGCATACTTCTCAAATTCAGCATCAATAATACCAAAAAAAAGAATTCAGCATCAAATTCAGCATACCAATGGGAATGGTGAAAACAGATCTAAATTAAAGAAGAAAGTAATACAACTTGGCCATTTCAGAATCAATTTGCAACAAGAACAAGGCAAAGAATAGGTATTTCACAACAATAAAAAAGAACTTGAGAATTTCAGTATTTCAAAACAAGGCAAAGAATAAAATAGGTATTTCAGAACAAGCATTCCGATTTCAGTATTTCAGAACAAATAGGTATTATTTCAGAACAATAAAATACAACTTGAGAATTTCATAATCAATTTGCAACAAGAACAAGGCAAATAATCAATCCCAAGTTTGAGTTCCACCAAGAACTCAGGATTCGTTCCTTTTCCTGTATTTTGAGTAACCTCTATTCATTACTCACTTTGTGCAATTTTAGATATCAAAGCAAAGTAATCCATACATACACATTACATGTTACAGCTTAGCATTCTCCCCATGATAAAAATTGAATCAGGTCTTCATAAAAATTGAATCGGGTATCCCTGACCAAACCAACCCCATATAAATGGTTAAGGTGCTAGTGTAGATGATCAGTCACACGACAACCATGTGGCCACATATATGCGAGTGTAAATGCCTAAATGGTTAAGGTTCTACTCTAACAGACAACCCACATGAAATAAAATAAAATAACCAGAAGCAAGGTTCGGACGGTCGGACCTCACATATATCAAACTACAACCATGTGGCCAACATTATCAGTGAACCTTTTAAGCAATGGGATAATGGAGAATCGAGATAATTAATATGTGTCAACCTGAGTAGCAATTGTAGACGAGTAACGGAATTGAATCGAAGGACGGGAGATCGACCGAAGATGCAACTCCAGCACAGGCAGAGCATTCGAGCAATCGTGACTCTTGCGAATTGCCAAGACGCAGCACCGGCACAGGCAGAGCAGTCGTGCGAATTACCAACACCAGCACCAGCACAGGCAGTGAGATCGACCGAAGTGTTCGTTCGTCAGGATGGGAGTTCGACCGAAGAAGACACAGCACCAGCAGAGCAGCACGCAACACCAGCAGAGCAGCACGCAGCCACACACAATGTGCCCTATTTGGTTTGGTTTAGGGTTAGGATTTAATTTGTTAAAAAGACATATGTACCCCTCAACACACAACACCCTAAATAATTAATTTGAGGGAGAAAGGGTAAATTTGGCCGAAAAACAAAACCGTACCGGTTCCGAACAAAACCGCTGGTTCCCGGTTTTTACAAAAAATCGGCCGGTTTTGTCCACATCACCCGATTTTTTTGTAAAACTGGTTTTAACGACCTTTTTGCCCGGTTTTATCACCGGTTCACGGGTTAACTGGTTCAACCGGCCAGTTCGGTCCGGTTTTTAATACTATGAGTAAGACATTCAAATATAACATACGATCACATGCAAGCCATGAGTTTATGACACAATCCACATCACAATTAATGATACTAGTTAGATCATAATCCCTAGCCAAGGCATTGAAGACATGCTTATAATCTCACAACCATTTTAACTTACCAATGACCATACTTTATAGCATAATAGGGTGAAGTAGTGACTCTCCAAACTATCTAACCAAGGTCGAGCCACGCCTAATCCGATTATTACATAAGTATTATGGTGGGTGTCTAATCCGGTTATATCATTTATATCTCAATTCTCGAGTGGAATACAATCCCATATCCATGACAATGATCGTCAATGAGGTGGTACCAAAATAATTCACTCAATTCCAGGACAAAGCTCGCTAAGGAAGCCACACAACATATCAGTCGTCCATACTAAACCTCATAACTCAAGTCCTTAAGTAAGAATACCCCCTATAGGGTGTATGGAATACCTATAGAGTAGAAGTGAGCCCCTTGACCCGAAGGCCCAAACTATGCACTCGGTTGCCAAGTCCGAGGCACAAGATTCCTTTCCAACTTAAGTCTTCCTCTTTAAGTAATTAGTGTCTTAAGAAATTCCAGGTTATTATTTTTAGAATAGTGAGGTTCGTAATATTCGACTTAGCCATCAATCAAACAACCAATGTCAAATCCAAAAGACCACGAGGGTCACAACCATTCCAAGCCAATACGACCTAGGGTTAGGCATCATGTCATAGCTCGAATAATTATCCGATTCAGTTGTTCAACCCAATTGTCCAATTATTTCCAAAATTATTTTGAGGCCAACACTTATTTCAACTAATTAAATTATTCACTTTGAAACACCTTTTTGCCTTAATGACCAAAATACCCATCAACCTATAACTACCACATTTTCCTTCACTCTATTATCAAGTTTACCTCTTTAGGATACTTGTTATGAAAATGCTAACATAAAATAGCTAATGATACTTTAACATACAATAATTTCTTCTGTACAACAAAAGACCATATTACCCCTAAACATTCACCATACATAATACACGTATACACTCCTAGCATGCATTTCTAGTATCTCATAAATTCATGCAATTTCCACGAATAACTTTCAAATACGAATCATGGTATATAAAATTTACATTTTTACCCCTAGAATATGCAACACGTAATAATCACCATTTAAACATACTTATACTCTAAGTTAGCATGCTATACGTCCAAAATTATCTAAATTATCCAAGGGACACATTTAATCCATTTATGGGTTTTACCATTAAACATGAGATATTTTTGGTTGGACTCTAATCCTAAACATGCACATTTCTCTTTTAGTATAAATCCATATATGTTATCATAAGCATACACATTCAATTTTTAGAATACTACAAGGAGAAAAATAAGGGGGAGAAAGGGAGGATTTGCAAGGAGAAAAATAGAGGACTTAAAGAGAGAGGGAAGGAGGGCCTTTGCTGTAGGTTGTGACTTAAGAAAAGAAGGGAAATAAGAGGAAGGAGTGGGCTGCTGCAAGGGTGAGTGGGGAAAGGTGTTGCAGATGGGTTTTTGGGATTGAGGGTGTCAAAATAGGTTGGACGGGAAAGGGGTGAAATACCCCAAAAATTCTAATTTAGGAATTATGGCAAATAATAATTTATTAGAGAAAGATTAAGAAAATAGGTGAATTTATTAAATAAAGAGGAAATTTATTAAGAAAAAATAAGGAGAAAATAATAAATAAGTTATTAGAAAATTTTGGACATTTTACTAATTAAAATGGAAGTTAAGGACAATTTATCCAAAATAGCCTAACTAATTTAAAAATGGATTTAATTATTATAATCAAAATAATAATTATTAAAATTAATTATATAAATAAATAAATACCCAAATACCCCCAACCATTTTATCATTTTCCATTTTCCTTTTTCCTTTTTCTCCTTTCTTTTCTTTTTCTTTCTTCCTCCTTTATTTATTTTTCTTCTTCTTCCCCCAGTTTGGGCCAGTCGTCGGCCCAAATCTTCTTTCTCCCCCCGTCTCGCGCGCCAAGCCTACCAGCCTACGTCGCCCGTTGCGCAGCCCAGACCCCCCTTCCCGCCTCTCCTTCCTTCTTCTCGCCCGCGGCCCAGCGAGCCAGCCGCCCGTGAAACCAAACGCTGTGTTTCGTCTCTATAGTCGTCGAAACGTCGCGTCACAATAAGGAAAAAAGGTGATCGTTGCCAGACCGACGAGGACGTTGCGTTTTGCCCAAAACTTTCCCAAAACGCCGCGTTTCATTAATAGGGGAAATAACCGCCGCCAAATCGGCCGGTTCCCCCTCCCTTTTCCTTTCCCCTGGACCGCCGGTCCACCCCCTTTTCTTCCCCCTTCTTCTTTCCCGTGCAGACGGCAGCAGCGACACATGCCTGCACTGCCGGCGCTACCCCAACACCGGCGAGCCTGCCTCTCTCTCTCTCTCTCTCTCTCTCTCCTGTCGTTTTCTTTCCCCGTTTTGGCCCCAACCAGCATTGTCCTCCCTCCTGAGCAGCCTGCAACCCTTCCTTTTTTTCTCTCCTGCAACCGCCTGCCGCCTGCCATGGTAGCTGCCGCCTGCCGGCCAGCCTGGCGCCCGCACCCCCTTGTCTTATTCCCCTTGGCCTTTCCCGACCACCCTGCCTATAAATACCCCCATTGATCACCTGGATTCGGGATTTGGAACCCCGAAACCCTGGGTTTGCTCCCTCTCACCGCCGCCCCATCAGACGCGTCGACCGCCGCCCTCCCCCAACGCCGCCGGTCGAGCACCGCCAAGAAACCCACCTTGCACCACCCTCCACCACCCTCCACCTAACCAAGCCCTCCTCAGCCCTCGATTCGCCTTGCACGAGCCACCCCAGGCCGTGCAAAATCGCCACCTCGAGCAGCCCCTTCCAGCCCGTCGCCGCCTTGTGCCACCTTCTGCCGCCTCCTCCGCCGCTACCAGCCACCCTGCCACCTCCCAAAATCACCGGCAGGTCCTCCCCTACCTGCCCATTGTAACACCCCCAAAATTCACTACTGAAAAATTTCGTTTTATTAAAAGATAATAGCGGAAGCAGATAAACAAAACGTGAACTTTGGGAGTATTACCGCCACACTTAGTACCAGACCGGTTCACTCATACCGTTCCAGTACCAAGTGCTAAGGCTAAGAAAATGAAATACAAATCGAAAGACATTCAACATGCATAAATCAGAGTAAATTGCAAGCTTCAACATATTTAAATCAGAGTAGCGCATCAAATCGTTTTCTGGAATAAAATCCACCAAGGGTGGTTGCTTTAACAACGTTAACATTTAAAACCGAGAAATTAAATGAGAAAGAGAAAAGCCATGATACCGAAAAATTCCTTACTCTCCTTCCCGTAACCCACTTGAGTAGCACCTGAAAATACCTGCAAGGGCACTGCCCATTGAATAGGCAGGGGCCCCATAAAGGGAATCCCTTCAGTACTACGGTACTGAGTAACCCTTTAATACCACACTTAAAGATAGGCCCGCATACGACACATAATGCAAGCCACACACATATAAATACTGAGAGATGCATACATAACAATAACAAACATAATACTTTATAAGTCACGATCGATACTTTGGGCCTTAAGCCCTTATTCTGTCATTAATCCATCAATATCATGTTTTACATCCATGTGAGTACGGGAACCCCACTATTATAGCCGGTGGACCGGAAGTCAACACACAGGGCAAAACGCCTCTGACCACTATTATTGTCGGTGGACCGGAAGATAAACACACAGGGCAGAACGCACCTGACCACTATTATTTGCCGGTGGACCGGTCTGGCCCCGACTCACATGGTGTTCCACTATAAGTGATTAGTATTTTTCCATAATCTTATTCACATACATAACCAATTTTATTGAGCTCGGGACCCCCACTATTATTGCCGGTGGACCGGAATATATATGTAATCATCATCCAGGGCACAACGCTCCTGGCCACTATTATAACCGGTGGACCGGGATATATATAACTCATCATCCAGGGCACAACGCTCTTGGCCACTATTATATCCGGTGGACCGGTACTCATAATCACACACCAGGGCAACACGCTCCTGGACCACTATTATAACCGATGGACCGGTACGCAATATCGTAAATCATCTGGGCCCGGCTCATTAATATTCCACTTTCAATTATCGTATCTTTCCTTTCTTTAATCAGCACATCAATCATATTTATTTGCCTCGATTGGGAGATCGATAACCCGGGACACAAAGGTACACCGGTCGTACCGGTGCATATCAACTACTCAGTACCCTTTAACCATGAACCCAAGGACGCAAAGGTACCCTGGTCGTACTGGTGCATAAAGCTAACTCAGTACCCTACCGACAAGGACACCTAATCCATAAGTATGCATACCCCCTAACTAGGTCCGTAGAGCTAGGAAGAGTAAGATATAGGGCCTGGCTGGGGCACAAAGGCACACCAGCAAATACCAGAATAATCGTGGACTAAACCACGTCCTTAGGGTAGCGACCCCTAAGGAGTCACCATTCCCGATCTCGAGGTCTTTCACTTTAAGTAATAGTGTCTTAATTAAGGTGATCACAGAAAGCACGATGATCCGATACTTATTCACTTTCAATCGTTTCGATATCATTAATCGTTTCTTATTCAGAGGATTATCCAGGATGTCACAGAGAAACCATCAAGGCCATACTAATCATTAGATACTCTTACTTGGCTAATCAACATTATTTAATCATATAATAAGGTCCACAATCTCAAAGACGTGTTAGGTACAAATTACTCATTTGCCCTTTACTTATATAATTGTTAGGTATCCGTTCCTTACTTGATAAATTACCACATTACCCTTAAGGTTGCATAATTACCAAATTACCCCTTGTCCACTTTAGGTTACCAAATTATCTCATACACTTTTCAGATCATCATTCACCCCTCATAATTACTACACTTGTCATATTTTCCTTTTGGTTGGTTATATTACCAAATCGCCCTCCTCCTTTGTTATAATTACTAAATTGCCCTTGAGTTGGATAAATTACTAAATTACCCTCCTTCATTATCATGATTACTATTTTGCCCCTTTAGTTGGTTAGACAATTATCACTTTACCCTTTTATCGGCTAAATTACCAAATTGCCCTTTTAGTTGAACAAATTACCAAATTGCCCTTCTCCTTTATCATAATTACCATTTTACCCCTCTCAATTATTTTAATTGCCATTTACCCTTTTTAATTATCACAAATCCCAAATTACTCTTCTTCATAATTACCAATATTAATTTACCCTTTTTCATAATCAAAATTACTATATTACCCTTCTCCATTATTAAAATTACCATAATGCCCTTTAATTGGTTAATTTACCAAATTACCCTTCTATAGTATCATACTTATCCAATTGCCCTTCTACAGCCATATTTTAATTGTTAAATTATCTTTTGTCGTTATCATAATTACCAAGTTACCCCTTACTCCCAAGTTTACCATAATATCCTTTCTTTTACAAAATTACCATTTTACCCCTTACATCCAATTTACCATAATATCCTTTTATTTATGAAAATTACCACCATACATCTTTTACTTTACGAACTACTATTTTACCCTTTTACATCCAAGATTACCATCTTTATCTTTCATTACATAATTACCATTTTGCCCTTCTTTTCCAATTTACCATATTACCCCTTTACTTATAAATTTCCACTTCGCCATTCACTTATAAAATTTACCATATTGCCCTTTACTTATGAAATTACAATTTTGCCCCTCTACCTCCAAAATTATCATAATGCCCTCCTTCATCCAAAATTACTATTTTACCCCTACTTCCAAAATTACCATTTTACCCTTCTTTCTCACAACTTACAATTTTATCCTTTACTTGTAAATTATCATTGGGCCATTTAATTATAAAATTATCATATTATTCTTTTATCTCAAAATTTACCAAAATACCCTTTTCCACTTATAAAATTTCCACTCAACCCCTGTATTCACCATTTTTATGAATTTTCTAACACTACATAAAATAATGGTATTAATACTTCATTTTTTATTATCTAAGTCCACCAACTTGTCATTTTTCAACATAATACTCATTAGCAACTACGCACATTGATTTATATACCTCATAAGCATAATTACTAAAATACCCTTAAACAATAACAGCATTCATGCATTAACAACATGGTACATTATAAACAAGTATTTAACATTTCTATCCATATTCCAACTCCTTCTTTATTTAACCTACCTACATATGGCATAAAAGTTATCATGCTATTTCTTTTTAACAAACAATATAAGAAACCATAAACATATCATGCTAAGCATACAAAACATGCATAAAATCATACTAAACCCTAAATGTGCTAGCATGCGTTTTTCCATATATTTAAGGGAGGATTAACGGTTACCTTAATCCCGCAAAATATCAATCTTACCAAGCTTAATTAGCAACTCAACACCTAAAAATAATATCCATCATATTTATGTTAGAAATAAGAACCAAAGTATAAAACTTTATAAATTTTTAATTAATAAAACACTTAACATAAAATACCATTTTACCTTAAAAATTATCCAAACAATTTTTAAAACCAAGGGGAGCTCATGCTGCATGAGCAGCATGAGTTTCATGCAAAATTATGGGGAGAAAAGGGTTCGATGGGGGTGAAGGGAGAAAAATAAACCATTTTCGGGTTAGGGTCTTTAGGCTAGAAAAGAAGGTGGTTAGGGGAGGTTCTAAGGCAGGGGAATGGTGCAGGAGTGTAGAGGGGGTGTAGGTGGAGGCAAAGGAAGGTTTCGAGGCGGCTCAAGGCGGCGGCAAGGCGGCGAAGGTGGGCTGCCGAGGAGGGTCGAGGGAAAGGGTTGAGAACGAAGGAAAAGTGGAGGGAAAAATGGAGGGGTTCAAGGGTCGGTTTCGGCCAACTAATGGATGGCGGTTGTAGAGGGGGTTGCAGGGTGTCGAACGGTTGGTTGGGTGGTGGCAGAGGTGGCCGGACGGCGGCGGTAGATGCGGTTGCAGGTGGCTCGACGGTAAGGAGAAAAGCTGGGAAGAAAAAGGAAAAGGAGGAGAAGGGAGGAAGTGTAGGGCTCGAAGGGGCTATGTGGTGGTGCAGGGTGGTAGCAGGCGGTGGCAGAAGGCGGCACAGGGCTGGTATTGGTGGTTCAGGCGGCGGAGGCTGGCGGTGATAAAAAAAACGAGGAAGAAAAATGGGGAAGAAGGAAGGAGAGAGGAGGGAGCTCGGGGGAAGAGAAGGGATCGAAAATGAGGGGAATGGAGGGCTGGGTAGATGGAGAAAAATAAGAGGGTGAGGCAGGGGGAGCAGGCGGCCGATCGGTGCTGCGGTGTGGTGGCAGGGCTGTCGGTTGGCAGGGGAAGACAGGGAAGAAGAAGGAAAGAATTCAGGCGGGAAATGGAGGGTGCAGGGGTTAGTTTGGCTCGAATGGGAAAGAAAGGGACGGGGCAGAGAGAGGGAGTAGCAGGGGGGCAGGCGTGGTGGCTGGGTTGCAGGCGGTGGCATGCTCGACCATGGCAGAAAATGGTCGGGCGTGGGAGGTCGAAGAAGAAAGGGAAGAAGGTGACTGGGGCGGTTTGGACCGGCGCAGAAAAGAAAATAGGCAGCCGGCCGGTCCAGGGGGAAAAAGGAGGGACGGGCCAGGGGTACCGTGCGGCGCGCGAGGGGGAGTGGCTGGGGAAAGAAGCGGGCCGAAGGCCCAATCGTGCGGGGAGAAAGGAGACCAGGCCGGGCGGGCGGCCCAAGGGGGAGAAGAAGGAAAAGAGAAGAAGAAGAAAAGGAGAAAAGGGGAAGGAAAAGAAAAAGGAAAAATGGGAAAAATATGGGAAATAAATTAAATTAATTTATAAAATCATAAAATGTAATATTCTTGATAAATTATTTAATTTAATAATTTAATTTATTATAATGCAATATATTAGTTTAAAAAGGATAAAGTTGGTAAAATATTAGTTTGGAAAATTATTCAATTAAAATAATATGATGAATAGAAAAATATTCATTTTTAATTTATTAAATACTTTTATCCGAATTTACATACTCTAAAATCCATAAAATAATTAAAATAAATAATCTAAAAGCAATTCTATTCCAAATAAAAGTAATTTATTAAAATATAGGTTTTTGAAATTTTGGGGTATTACATCTGCCCATACCATCCTTACCCCCTACCTCCCTCTCCACCAGCCTCCACCATCTCCCACCACCTTCTTCCACCTTCGGCCGCCGCGTCCACCACCGCGCGCCGCCTCCTTTCTCACGCCACCACCCTCACTCCACTCCCCTTCACCTGCTGCTTCTCCCCCCACCTCAAACTTCTCTTTTCCTCCTGCCATCCAGCCCCCACCTTGATCTTTTCCCTTCCCTTCCTCCTCCACCGCCAGACCACCACCAACCCTAGGTGGTTCTCCACCCATCCAAACCCTAACCCCCTTTTTATATAGCTGCTACTATTTTCTACTAATATTAATACTAATATACTTATTATTATTATTATTATTATTATTACTTTTATTATTGTTATTACTATTATTATTATTATTATTATTATTATCATTATTACCATTATTATTTTCTTTATTATTAATGTTCTTATTTTCTTACTAATACTAACATCCCTTTTAAACCCTAACCTATATTATACTTAACTTTGGTCTTATTTTTATAATTATTAGTATTAACATTTTTATTATTATTATTTCTATTATCCTTACTATGGTTATTATTATTATTGCTTAACCTTACTTGGTTGTACTATTGTTATTATTATTATTATTATTATTATTATTATTTTTACTATTATTAGTATTATTATTATTATTACTATTATTATTATTGTTATTGTTATTGTTATTATTATTATACTTAACACATTGTCACCATTGTTAATAATAATACTACCTTGTCTTACCCATGTTACTTAACTCAAGCTAGTAATATCATTTGGTTGTTAACTAAGAAGAGTACTTGAACCTTATTACCATACCATTTAACATTAACCCTAACCTCATTACTATGACACTATTATTAACTATTACTATTATTACTACTATCACTACCTTATTGTTGTAATCAAAAGCATTTGAACCCTTTTATTATTCAAGAATATACAACTATTATCATTATCACCTTTAGGAATAGTTTACTTGTAATATTGTGACCTTATAATATTATTATTTCAAACCTAACACCATTGTTAGACTTAGTCTTAAAAACGCTAGAGTTCTATTACTTGAAACATAAGTATCACTATTAGTAGTCTTATTATTATTATTATTATTATTATTATTATTATTATTATTATTATCACTATTTTACTATGACTAGTGAACACTAGTATTATAAGAATGGAACTAACAGGTCTAATAATATAAGTGTAACAATAGGTATTAAAAATAAACATATTTTGACTACTGATATTTAGTATACTAATTCTAAGGTAAAAACCCTTTTTAGTAATAAAAACCTTAACCTTAAACTAGAATGAGGATTGATTATAAGGGAAACTAATACTTAGCATTTTCCCCTTTTATAGGTAACCCTGACCAAAGCCCTAAGGAGTTAGAAGAGCGTGCTCCAAGCCTGGCGTCGCCTTAACCTGTATGTTTTGAATGTTGTATATGCCATGCTATGTCGTGTATTATATGATTGTGGGCAACTTGTCTTATGTAGCGCAACTTGGAAATTGAGGTATGTCTGTATGTGTTTCCTATGGCATGAGCATGACGTATATGTATGATGTTTATGAGGTGATATGATTTAACCCTCTAGGACATGCATGCTAGGGTGATTGTTATGATGATATGGGAATGAAAGGATAAAAAGGAAATAAATGGGAAGTGAGTTCACTAAGGGGGATATGAGGTTGACCTAAGTACCTCATGATCTATGAGAAAAGATTTAATAAGGGAGGAATGACCTAAACAAATGAGAGTTGGGGAAACCACGCATGGGAGTCGTAAAATTTGCATGATGACTTGGGGTGTTTGCATGAGGTGACGAACTCTTGCATGGGGGTGTGTCTTACGTGGGAAAAGTTGAATTTGGGTGTAAGTAAGAGAATGGGAGAGTCTTGGAATGATTGGAGACTTAGTATGAAAAATAATACGTAAGTTGGCGCATAAGAGACCTTATTAGGGTTTTGTGTGTAAGCAGGTATTGGAGAGTCTGCATGGAGTGTTTAAATTAAGCATGGGGATGAATCTTACTTGAGGAAAGTTGATTTAGGGCGTAAATGAGATAATGTCAAAGTTATGGGTCCATTGGAGACTTTGATGTAGAATAGTACGTAGGCGGATGTAAGGGTGTATAAGGAATCCGATTAGGGTTTTTGGGAGAAAATGGAAATTTGGGAAGTATAAAAGTAGGAATGATTAAGGAAGGGTGGAGTATGGGTTAGAGTGAGATTTCATTTATATAAAAGTGAGTATGGGTTCCCATGTGGAAGAAGAGATTTTGGGATGAAAAGAGAGAGGTTACTTGTGGGAGAAGAAAGGTACTAAGGTTGAGGTGATCAACTAGGGTTTTCATGGTTATGTGCTGAATCGAAAGGTAAAGTGATATGTTTTGGGAGAGGATCTAATTGAGGTAAGATGTGGGGCGTTAAATGAGGTAAAGGTAGCGTAAGTAGGAGAAGGTTGGGCCACATCGGCCTAATTAGGGTTTTCAAGGGAAAACCCTAGGGGGTGATGGGAGGTGGAGTTGATGTCATGAGTGTAGGGCCTAACCCACACCCGTAGGGGTTGACTCTTTCGTCTGAGGGTAAGTGTAAAGGGGATGGATGTCGGGGTGTGAGAAGGGGAGAACAGTCTCAAGATATGGGACGGGCCTCCTCGGAGGATAGAATAGAGAGTAGTAGACATGCATGTCAAGGGTGGAACCTTATTTAATAATACATGAATAAGACATTAACTACTTAAAGAGTAAGATTGTTGAGTCGGGCCCAGACCGATCCACCGGCATAATAGTGGCCAGGTGCCAGGGTGCCCTGGAGACCGATCCACCGGCATAAAATAGTGGTTAGGTGCGTTCTGCCCTATACGTGACCGATCCACCGGCTATAATAGTGGGGGATCCCGAGCTCAACAAACCAAACAGTATGTTGTAATTAAATCATGGGAAAGATACTATATACTTACAGTGGAACACCATGAGAGTCGGGGCCAGACCGATCCACCGGCATAATAGTGGCCAGGAGCGTTGTGCCCTGGAGACTGCTCCACCGGCGTATAATAGTGGTTAGGTGTGTTCTGCCCTATAAGTGACCGATCCACCGGCTATAATAGTGGGGTTCCCGTACTCGCATGGATTAACAAAGATTATGGTGTGAAATGACTTGCAACTAAATCATGGAAAGATACGTTATAATCACAGTGAAACACTATGAGAGTCGGGGCCAGACCGATCCACCGGCATAATAGTGGCCAGGAGCGTTCTGCCCTGGAGATCGATCCACCGGCATAAAATAGTGGTTAGGTGCGTTCTTCCCTATAAGTGACCGATCCACCGGCTATAATAGTGGGGTTCCCGCACTCTCATGGACTCATAACGATTATGATGTGAATCGACTATAATTATTAGAGTTATGAAAGAAGAAGTTGGATTGGACCATAACCGATCTACATCATCCATAATATTACATGTTGCTTATGTGTTGGTGTTGTGCATGTTATGTTGTATGATGGTATGCTTGGCCTTAGCGCACCTGCGCCCTTACTTAGTATTGGACCCATACTGATACTACCTTGATTGAATGGGTCCTGTGATGATCCACCGATGGTGGGGAGCAGACTTCCTGTGCAGGTTTATGATCGGTTACTAATTCGGGGTGGAAGGCTTGACTTGAGTGAGTAGGCGATCCGGATATTGGCCCATTGGGATCTGTTTTATTTAGCTATATTTTGTACTACGCTTCTTGTTTTGAGACCGCACTTTTAAGCCGTAATCTCAAACGATATTTTAACTGTTGTTGACCCGTGATTTTCGTGAATGATCTATGTTAACTATGTACCTATGTTTTGATTATTCTTACTTAATGATTGTTTAGTTTAGCCTTAGCACTTAGTATCGGAATGGTAGGAATGAATCGGTCTGGTACTAAGTGTGGCGGTAATACCCCCAAGTTTACGGTTTTAATTCTCTCGCTTCCGCTAAACCTTTCGATTTAAACGAAATTTTTCAGTAGTAAATTTGGGGGTGTTACAAGGGGCCTGTAAAGGTAGGTTGTGGCGTGGGGAAGGGAGGAAAAAAGGGTAGATAGATGGCTAGAAAGTAGAGTAGGGGTGCAAGTTGAGGGGAGGGGGAGATGATGGCTGCAACTTGGTGGAAGGGGTTGGGGTTTCGAGGGGTTGGTTTAGGGATATAGGTGGCTGAGTGACGTGAGGGAGGATGGGGTGGATTGATGGTTGCGACATGCAGGGCTGGGGTGGTTGAGTGACGTGAGGGAGGATGGGCTGGGTTGGTGGCTGCGACATGCAGGGCTAGGGTGGCGTGAGGGAGGATGTGTTGCAGGGAGATGATGAGATGTGTTTGGGGAAGAGGGAATGATGTAATGAGGGGTGGTTGCTGGACAAGAGGGGCGCATGCATGGAGAGAATAAAGGAGGAGATGGTCTGCATGGGGAAGGGGTTTTGCTTGATAGGTTGGGGGTTTTGGTTGGGGTTAAAGTGGGGAAAAAGACAGGGATTTGGTTAGGAATTAGTTAGCAAAAGTATCCCAATGTATTAAGCTTTCAAGTGTATGGTTATTAAGGAAAAGAATCCTACTGAAACAAGGTTTTATTTTCACCAAAAATGTCACTATTATTATCATGATCAATATTATTATTATTTGTGTTATTACTTCCCCTTTTTTATTTTCGTAATTATTTTTAACATTATTATTCTTACAATTATTGTTATCGGTATTATTTTTATGAGTGTTATTCATAATAAGGTTATTGTTATTACCATCCCTTCTATTTTGATTACTATTTACTCTCTTCTTTTTATCGTTATTATTACCGACATCAACTTTTATCTTCCTCTACTCATATACACATTAATCCGGGTTATTTTCATAATTTAATAATTATAGACTCACTCGAAACTACGAGACGATTGTTTAAAAAGAATCCTAGGATTTAATTCGCCTACTAATCAAACTTTAAGTCTTGCATATCTAAATTAAGGGTTTATTAATATGAGGTATTACAATAACTTTGCTAATCTATAGTATCGTCATTAAGGATATGCTTTAGCCACACACTTTATCTTCAGTAGTAATTTTTTGGTGTGTTTGCTATGAAAGTGCTTTTCCATGGCAAATTTATAATAAGATAGCTCTAAAAATACTTTTTCTTAGCAAAATTGTAATGAATTAACAATTAGAAAAATGATTTTTTGTGCCAATGAAAATATTTTTCGATGATAAATTCCTAGCAATTTCACTACAAAAATACTTTTCTATGGTAAATTTCTAGTGAGTTCACCACAAAAATATGTTTTTGTGACTTATTTATTGTGTGTTTGCCAAAAAAATAATTTTCTCATGACATATTAGCTATAGATATTTTTTTGTCGCTATTTAGCCACAAAAGTATTTTTTTCATAGCAAAAAATATAACACAGTCACTCAAAGTTATAATTCTGTGATCCTTTTTATTCAAGTCACAATGTTGTATGATGTATAAAAAAAATTCGTTTTTGCTATCATTTTTGTGGCCTATGTGATTAATTATTGTACTGAAGTTTGAGAGATATCTATATATGAACCTAAAATGTCATAAATTACATGCTTAAAAATAGAAAGAGGTGGATTGTTTAATTTATTTAGTAGATAAATATGTATGCTTCCCAGGCATAGATGGTGCTTATAACATCACTCGAACTTGAAGATTAATGCAAAACATTGACAACCTTATATTCTCTAGTTTTTATATGCATGCCTCATATTCTTCCATTTACAAACATGATTATAACATATGTAAGGAATAATCATGGTGTTGGGAACTTACAAAGTTTAGGCTAATGTTTCTATGGACAAAGTGCACCTGTAATACCCCAAAATTGTAAAACCTAAAATATAATGATTAATTCTTATTTGAAATAATTTAATTTTAAATTATTAATTTAATTATTTTTTGGACCTTTTATTTATAAAAATGGATATGGTTATTTAATAAATTAAAATAAACATTTTATTATTTTATCATATTCTTTTTATTTAAATAATTTTCCAACCCAATATTTTACTAAAATTATCCTTTTAATTAATATATTAAATTTTAAATAAATTAATTTATTAAAATAATTTTCCCATCTAAATAATTTCTAACCCTAATTCCAAAAATTATTTTATTTTTATTTTCCCATTTTTCCTTTTTCCTTCATTTTTTCCTTTTCCTTCTTTTCTCCTTTCCTTGGGTTGACCGGCCCTCTTCCTTCTTCCCCTCACTAAGTCGCCTGGCCTTCTCCCGCTCCTTGCCCATCCAATGCCTCCCTCCTTCTTTCCTTTCTTTTTTCTTCTTTCCCTAGTTGGCCCAGCCCAACCCTCTTTTCTTTTCTTTTTTCTTTCCCCCTCGCGCACGGGCCGACCTACCCTTTATTTTCTCCTTACCCAGCTAGCTTGCCTTTCCCCTTCTCCTTTGTCTTCTTCCTTCGTCCCTACACCAAACTAAATAACCCCCTTCTCTCCCATGCCTACAACTATTTCCCCCCTCTGCACCTACCCCCTCTCTCATCCATTTCCCTTCCATTTCGACCATGCATGACCCTACAACCCTCCCTACATGCCTTCCCTTTCCCTTTTCTTCCTTCCTTCTCCCTGTCACCTACCCCGACCAACCTGTAAGCCCCTACAGCCACCTAACCCTACATGACCCTACCTGCCCTCCTTTCCCTTTCCCTCTTCCTTTTCTTCTCCTTCTCTTATTCTCCTCTACCAATTTCTCCCCTCCTCGAGCTTCCTTATCCCCCTGCCAAACCACTTCCTCTCCTTTCTCTCCTTCTTCTTCTTCTCCTCCCCTATTTTTGCTTCGCCACCCCTAACCACCTTCTCCGCCACCCAACCATCCACCTCACCAACTCCCCTACCTCCCCTACTTTCACCCTGCACCACCCAAGTAGCCACCACTCCCCTACAACCAACTTTCCCCTCCTTCCTTCTCTTTTCTTCTCCTTTCGACCCTCCTCTTTGCACGCCACCTTATGCCACCCATTCTCCTCTTTTTCTAGCGCTAAAGCTACCCCTCAACTACTTGACATCCCCTATCACCTCCATACTTCAGCCTGCCAATATTCCACTTGCAACCCCTCCTTTTTCCTCTTCCTTTTCCTTCTTCTTCTTCTTCCCCCTTCATTGTGTATACTTTCTAGCCCTACCTCCCACCGTATCCGCCGCCCTGAGTCACCAATCTCTGACTGTAACACCCCCAAATTTACTACTGAAAAATTTCGTTTAAGACAAAGGTTTTCGCAAAGCAAATGAATTAAAACTATAATCTTGGGAGTGTTACCGCCACACTTAACACCGGACCGGTTCACTCTTACCACCCCGATGCTAAGTGTTAAGGCTAAATTAGAAAGTCATAAATGAGAAACATCGAACATAAATGCACCGTTATCACAAAGCGTTCATGAAAACGAGGCGTCAACCACCGACAGAGTGTCGTTAAGATTATAACTTAAAAGTCCCACTTTCGAAATACAAACATAATATAAATGCAACAAGCTAAGATAGAAGGCAGCAAGGAAAATAAAAGAGTCCGGCCAACTCGCTCTCGGCCCCAACCAGGACAGACTCATCACTCGGTCCCACCTGATGCCTCATAGGTATCGTAGGCATCGAACACGTGGTCTCCTACCTGCACAAGGTCAGATGGGTCCTTTGCTCGTGGGAATGAGCAGCACCCATGAAACGGATGATCAGTACGCTACGTACTGAGTAAGGTAACAGACGAGCTAAGGCCGACACATACACCACAAGATACATGTTCGACACATCAACCACATACAAAGACGAGAAAGAGGAAGGCTAATTTCATACTTGTACTTTATTCGTTATTACTCGTTATGATAATAAGCTCTTTTCACACGCTTCTCATTTATCCATGTAAGTGCGGGGACCCCACTATTATAGCCGGTGGACCGGAAATCAACACTCAGGGCAGAACGCCTCTGACCACTATTATAGCCGGTGGACCGGAATCAACACCCAGGGCAGAACGCCTCTGGTCACTATTCTAACCGGTGGACCGGACTGGCCCCGACTTACATGGTGTTTCGATGTAAGTACTTAGTAATTTTCCATGGATTAAATTATTCGTTTGGGTCTGTCGAGCCCGGATCCCCCACTATTATAGCCGGTGGACCGGAATAAACACTCAGGGCAGAACGCCTCTGACCACTATTATAGCCGGTGGACCGGAATCAACACCCAGGACAAAACGCCTTTGGCCACTATTTTAACCGGTGGACCAGACTGGGTCGGACTCATCAGTCTTTCGCTTTACGTAATTAATGTCTTATTCATGTCTTATTAAATCACACACCGCCCTTAACATGCATGCCCACTACATTCTACTGCTTTCCTTTCAAGAGGCCCATCCCATATATTGAGACTCGTGCACCCCAAACCACACCCCGACATTACTTTCCCCTCAAGCTCACACATATTGAAGGACCAGATCCTGGAAGTGTAGGTTAAAGCCAACACCCTACGGCATCGATCTCGCCAATTCTCAACCTCTAGGGTTTTCCCCTTGGAAACCCTAGTTGGGCTTATGTGGCCCAACCTCTTCTCACTTACCGTTACCCATTATTCACCCCCACATCTCACCCTTATTAAGTCAAAGCCCAAGGCACACCCTTTTATTCCTCGACCTCGCATGTACTCAGTAAAACCCTAGTTGGCCACATCAGACCCTAGCACCTTACTTCTTCCACAAGTAACCTCTCTCTTTCCATCCCCAAGTCTCTTCTTTCACATGGATCACCCATACTCACCTTTTTCATAGTAAACCGACACTCTCAACCCACAATCCACACCTCCTTAATCATCCTCACCATCGTACTCCCCAAGTATCCACTTTCTTACCGAAACCCTAGTTAGGCCCCTTATGCACCCTTATACCAACCTACGTACTATTTTTCACCCCAAGTCTCCAACCACCCTACAACTCTCCCCATCTCTCATTTACTCCCAAATTCAACTTTTCTCACGTAAGACACACCCCCATGCAAGGGTTAGTCACCTCATGCAGACACCCCAAGTCACCATGCAGATTTTTAAAGCCCCCATGGATGGTTCCCAACTTTCATTTATTTTAGACATGCTTTCCACGTACAGTTTCTCTCATGGATGATGAGGTACTTGGGTCTACCCCATATTCCCCCTTAATAATCTCACTTCCCATTCCCCTCTTGTTATTCTTTTAGTCCCATTCCATAATACCAAAACTCTAGCATGCATGTCCTAGAGGGCCGCATCAACACATCATAAATACAATACATAAACATGTCATGCTCATGTGATATAAGGCACACACATCATACCTCATTATCCACGCTGCGCTACACAAAATAGGTTATTCATAACACATGCATAATACACATTAACATGGAATACTCATCATTCATCAACACATCACATCACACATAGCACAAGGCCATAGCTTCGTCCTTACCTAACACGACTCTGGCCTTGGAGCACGTTCCTACGCCTCCTGGTGTCGACTTGATTTGCCTATAAGCGGGAAAAACTAGAGGTTAATTTCCCTCTGACCAAAACACTATTCTTTCTATCTTACCCTTATCTTTAACTTACCATTAGGGCTAAAATAATAATATTACTTTTATAAGTAAAAGTATGGTCATTATTCTTAAGGTGGCTAATCATGCTACTACTAATAAAAGTAGGTCTTAATAGCTACAATATTTTAAAAGAAATCTTAATAATATTTATTATTAAAAGTAGTAGTTTAATGTTACTAATAACGGTGATAGTAGTAGCGATAGCGAGGTTAGGGATATATGAAATATTACTAATAGTGACAAGGAACTAAAATGAAAATAATAATAATAACCATGATAATAATGATAATAGTAATGCTATTAATAATAACAATAAGGATGTTAAAATAATAACACTAAAGTTATAATATTAGTACTAAAAATTATAAGTAAATCAAGGTTAGGTTGAATAATGATAATGATGATGATAATAATAATAATAATAGTAATAATAATAATGATAATAATAACAACATTAATAACACTTCTAAAAATAGTTAGCATTGGTATAACAAGGATTTAGGGGTTGGGGAGTTTAGAGGACCACCTAGGGGTGCTGGTGGCACAGGTGGCGGCGCACGACACACGGCGGCGGCGACGGCCGCGGCGACGTTGGGGGGAAGAAGAGAGGTGGAGAAGTGGTGGAGGGGGAAGGAAGGAAAAGGAGGGGTTGGCAGGGGAAATAGAGGGTCTAGGGAGGTTGGGGAAGTTCCCTTGGTGGTTTTGGGAGGTAGAGGAGGTGCGGGAAGTGGCGGCACGGCAGTGGGCGGCGGTGAGAAGGGCGGCGGAGTTCGAGGCTGGCTTGGTCGGGAATGGTACTTTGCACGCTTGGGGTGGCACGTGCAGAGCAAACTAAGGGGTGAGGGAGGCCTGGGTTGGTGGAGGATGTTGCAAGGAAGGGTTTCGGGGGTGGATCGAGTGGTGGCGATGGGCGGCGGCGACGGGGTGGCGATCTGAAGTAGGGGCGGCGCAAGGGTGATTTCTGGGCTTTGGTTTCGAAAACCCCCGAAGCTGGGTCTTTGGGGGGTATTTTTAGGCTCGAAATGGGGAAAATCGAGAGAGGGGGCAAAGGGAGGCACAGGCAGGCGGAAATTCGACATGTCGGTCGTCGGTGGCAGGTGGCACTAGTCTGCCATGGCAGACCTGTGGTTCGGTCGGGAAAAAGGAAGGGGCAGGAGCAGGCCTGTGTGAGGTGTTGGGGGTGTCGGCCTGTCGGAGAAAGATGGCTGGAAGGTCGGGGAGAGAGAGAGGCGGCGTGCAGGCGGCGCAGACAGTCGGTCGGCGCAGAGGGGGGCTGGGCGGCGATTTGCAGCGGCGCGCGGGGAAGAAGGAAAGGGGAAAGGGCTGGACTGGCGGTCCGGGAAGAAAGAAAGAAAAGAGGGGGAAACTGGCCGGTTCAGCAACGGTAAAAACACCTTATTAAAACGCGGCGTTTTGGTGATTATTTGGAAAAAGCGCGGCGTTGAGTAGCTGGCAGGCAACAACTACTTCATTAATTGGCGCGCAACATTTCAGCGAAAGGAGGGGCGAAACGCTGCATTTTACTGTGGCGGGGGAGGGTCGAACGGCGCTGGGCCGCGGGAAGGAGGAAAGGAAAGGGAAGTTGGGCCGCGGGCTGGCCCAACGGGCGAGAAGAGGAATTAAAGAAAGG
Source organism: Tamarix chinensis (assembly GCA_030549775.1). Classification (NCBI taxonomy): domain Eukaryota; kingdom Viridiplantae; phylum Streptophyta; class Magnoliopsida; order Caryophyllales; family Tamaricaceae; genus Tamarix; species Tamarix chinensis. The sequence continues at coordinate 3,360,310 of CM060182.1, forward strand.
GAGGAAGAAGAAGAAAAGGAAAAGGAAGGAAAAAAAAGAGAAATGATTATTTTTTTGTTATTTTATTTTAATAATTTATTTTATATAAATATTTAGAATATTTACCTTAGGCACTTAGAGTAAGAATATTTAAATAACTAAATAAAACATTTATTCTCCTTTTTAGGTTAATTTAGGGCCCAAAAAAAAAATATATATATATATAAAGATACCCTTTATAAATTATCTCAAAATTCCTATTAGCTTGCCCTACAAAATCCCTTTTTAATTTAAAGAGAGCAATAAATTAAATAAATTCCCCAATAGTCCTTACTTAGTGACTTATTTCCAAAATAATTAATTATGGAGTATTTCACTGACCCCTTGCCACCACCTATAACTTGCCACTCTTCCTACACCCAGCTACTATCCCAACTCTTCCCTTAACCCACCACCCTTCGTCCAACACCTATTTTACCCTTCTCATGCATGCAGTGTGAGTGTTGCTGCACATTAAAGCTTATTTCACCTAATTTTTGAGGTATAATAAAGTTAGTAATAGTATGTATTTTAATAAGCTTTTTGATAAAAAAAATTATTCTTTTAATTTTCTACTATTAATATGCTAACTTTGATATTATTTCTAGGTATAAATTTTTACTAATTAAGCTTAAGCTTTTAAACTGGAGTACTGGTAAAGTTTAGTTATTGCTGGAATAAGGTAACCATTATACCCTACTAAAATGTATGGATATATGTATGCTAGCACATTAGGGTTTTGGGCATATTTTGTGTGTATATTATATCATTAAGCATATTATGATTTTAGTGTTATGTTGGACGATAAAATGAAAAGCATGCTATTGTATGAAATGTGACATGTGTGGAAATAGTAGCTTTGCTATTAATAATGATATTAGATGCATGAACATGTCATGATAAGTAAAAATGGCCACTTGTAGTAGAAATAATGCTAATATGAGCCTTACGGGCATTTTAGTAATTTTACTTATACATATGGTGTGACCTAAAAAAATATACATAGTAGGTGATGATGTGTATTGTTAAGGAATCACAAGAGTTGTGGTGTTAGATGATGTATGTGGACCATGAGTGTTAATATTTCATGTATTAGGGGTAACTTGGTAATTTTTTGAATAAAAAGGATAATTTGATAATTTAATAAGTAAGAAGGGTAGTTTGATAATTCTGGCATGAAAAAGGGATAACTTGGTAATTTTATGAATAAAAAAGGATAATTTTGTAATTTAATAAGTAAGAAGGATAGTTTGGTAATGTTGCATGAGAATTGGGTAATTTGGTAGTTTAATAAGTAAGAAGGGTATTTTGGTAATTAGTAATTTGGCATGAGAAAAGGCCTATTTGGTAAATTAATAAGTAAGAAGGGTATGTAATCCCCCGGATTTTTAAAACCCTATATTTTAGTAAATAAATTTTATTTTGGATAAATTAGCTTTTAAATATTTTTAATTTAATTGTTTTATGGATTTTTGAGTGTATGAAATTTGATATAAATATTTTAATAAATTAAAATAAATATTTTGTTATTTTATCATACTCTCATTATTTAAATAATTTTCCAAATTATTATTTTACGAAAATTATCCCTTTAAATCCTTATATTTCAATTAAATTGTTAAATAAACTTATTATCCAAAAATATTTTACCTTACCATTTATAAATTAAATTATTTTAATTAAAATAATTTTCCTTTCCCTTTTTCCCTTTTTCCTTCTTCTCCCTTTTCTTTTTCTTTTTTTTCCTTCCTTGGGCCGCCGGCCAGCCGGCCTGCCCTCTCCCTCTTTTCCTCCTGCGCGACTGGGCTGGCCCAATTCCCGTGCCTCCTTCCTTCGCACGAGCCGGCCGCCCTCCTCCCTTCTCTTCTTTCTTCTTCGACCGGGCCGGCTCCTTCTTTCTTCGGCCGGTCCGTCCGTCGCACACAGCCCCCAGCCCCCGACACTCCCTTCTTCTTCCTTCGTCTTCTTCCTCCCTCATCTCCGGCGAGATTTTCGCCGCCGGATCTACAGCTCCCTCTCCCCCGTTGACTCGCCTGTCTCCCTCCCTCTCTCTCTCTCTCTCCCTCGCGTCGTTTTCTCTGCCCATTCCTGTCTCCCTCTCCCTCTCCCTCTCCCTGCCATTGCCATAACCCTTCCCCCTCCCTGCAACCTCCATTTCCCTACCACCTATAGCTGCCCCTCGAGCCCCTATCCATTCCCTTCTCTTCCTCTTCTATTTAATCCTCCTTCCCTGCCCTTTCTGCATTTTTTTCGAGCCTCCCCCATGCTCCCGAGCCTCTCCTTTTCTTCCTTTCTTCTCCTCCCTTCTTCCCCCTGTTTTGTTTCGCCGCCGCCGCTCCGCCACTTCCGCCGCCTCAACCACCACCTGCACCACCTCCTGCCACCCTATGCCTCACCCTCGAACCATCACAGTCCCCGTTGAGCCACCCCGCATCCCCATCCTTCCTCCTCTCTTCTTTTCTCTCCCGTTCACCCCCTTCTCGGCAACCGCCCTGCAATGCCTCGTCCCGCCGCCTTCCCGCCGCTTCCGCCGCCACTTGAGCCACCCTATTGCTCCCTGCAACCCCCTCTACCACCCCCAATACTCATTTGGCCGAAACCATCACCCGAAAGCCTCCATTTTTCCTCCTCATTTTCCTTCCTCGCCAGCCCCATCTCGACCTCCCTCCTCGGCCACCACCTTCGCAGCTTCGCTGCCGCCGCCTCCGCCGCCCTTAGCTGCCGTCAACCCTTCCCCAACGACCACCTACACCCCCTCTCCACTTCTACACCATCACTTTACCCTAAATCCTCCCCGAAACCCCTCTTTTCTTAGCCCCAAACCACCAACCCGAAAACACTTCTCCCTCCTTCCATCCTTGCCACCTTCAAGCCTCCTTGTGCTTTCTCTGCATGCAGCTCATGCTGCATGGGCAGGATGAGCTGTTGCCCTCTTTGGTTTACTTATTTAGTATTTTTGAGGTATAAAAATATTTTAGTTTAATTATTTGAGTAATTAAGTGTTATAAGCCTTATGATTTGGTTTTATTTTTTTTTCTAACATAATGAGTCTTGAATTATTTTAGGCATTGGTTTTGATAAATCAAATCTTGAACCTTAAACCAGGATACCGGCATGGTTTGTTTTTCGTGGAATTGAGGTAACCGTTAAATCCCGCTTAAATATATGGATTAACGTATGTTAGCACATTAGGCATTTTTGATGTGTATTATGTTTAATATATGTTGTCTAGTATATTATATATGTTTTCTTGAGTTGGTTGATGAAAAGGAAGTATGATAGATTATGTGCCATGTTTGGAGATATTGTTTAAGGTAGAAGTTAGTGAAAATGTTAAGTATTATCCACGTTTTATTATGGTATTGTGATCTTTATTGCATGATTAGTATTTTGTGAGCCTTCGTGAATTTTGTTAATGTATCTTGTACACGATTATGGCCTAGAATATATATGGGTGTCAATAATGCTACATTAATTATAAAAATTGAAGATGAGGGACTTAAAGTTAATATTTTGTGTAGTAATAATAATAATTTAATACAAGTGGAGTAATAAGGGGTAAGATGGTAAATTTGTAAGTGGAAGGATAATTGGTAATTTTGTAATTAAAGGGGAAAAATAGTAATTTTGTAAATAAAGGGTAAAATAGTAATTTGTGATTAAATGGTAAAATGGCAATTTTGTAAGAAGAGGGCAAAATGGTAATTTTATATTAAAAGGTTAAAGTTGTAATTTTGTAATAAATGGGCAAAATGGGAATTTTATCATAAAAGGGCAATTTGGTAAATTTGTAACGAAAGGGTAATTTGGTAAATTGTAATAAAAAGGATAATTTGGTAATTTTGTAATAAAAGGGTAAAATTGTAATTTTATAATTAGAGGGTAAAATAGTAATTTTGTGATAACGGGTAGAATGGAAATTTGAGAATTAAAAGAGGTAAGATAGTAATTTCCTAATTAAGGATAAATAGAAATTTTATAAGTAAAAGGGCGATATGGTAATTTTTGGAAGTTAAGGGGGTAAAATGGTAAATTTGAAGGTGAAGGGGTAAAATGGTAATTTGTAAATCAAGGGGTAAAAGTGGAAATTGGAAAGGAGTAAATTGGTAACTATAATAATTGAGAAGGGTAAAAATAATAATTTAAATAACTAAAGGGTAATTTGATGATTTAATAAAGGAGAAGGGTATTTTGGTAATTATGATCATATAAAAGGGTAATTTGGTAATTTAACCAACTAGAGGGGTAATTTGGTAATTATGATAATGAACGGGGGTAATTTAACCAACTAATGGGTGATTTGTTAATTATAATAAAGGAAATTGGTAAGTTGATAATCAAACCCACTAAATGGGAATTATATTAAGTGTAACGATTATCAAGGGCGTTTAGTGGCTTAATTTATGTGAAAGATAGCTCGGTAACCCAAACCGAGTAGGGATATAGCTAAGGCTGAATGTGTGACATGTGTCCTACGTGCCATGGATGTTCTATATGATTTTTGTGTCGTGGTCTTAAATGCCATTATTCTAACTGTTTCATGTGTGGCGTGGCTTAGAATCGGGTTGTGTACATGTGTCCTCATTTGTATGTGATAGTACGCATATATCTTCAGTTTTGATGTGATGTGTTGAGATCTCTGGCCATGCATGACAAAGGTGAAATGCCCTTGAATAAGACACATTAAAACACTAACGACTTTCAGAGAAAGATGTTGAGTCGAACCCAGACCGGTCCACCGGCTATAATAGCGGCAGGGTATCTTACCCTCGCGACCGTTCCACCGGCTATAATAGTGGCAGGACATGTGCCCTCGCGACCGTTCCACCGGCTATAATAGTAGGGGATTTCGTGCTCAACAAACCAAACGTAAAAGTGATAAGACATGGAAAGATACTAATGTTTACAGTGGAATACCTTGTGAGTCGGGGCCAGACCGGTCCACCGGCAAATAATAGTGGCTGGGTATATTACCCTCGCGACCGTTCCACCGGCTATAATAGTGGCAGGGCATAGCCCTCGCGACCGTTCCACCGGCTATAATAGTGGGGTTCCCGCACTCATATGGACATTTAAAATTCGAGATGATTGATTAATGATGGATTAATGGCCTTAAGGCCCTAAAGTATCGATTATTCATTATGGCCTAGTGATATTCGGTTAACTTGTTAAGTATGTGATTGGACAAAGATGAATGTCATGTATACACCATTAATATTTGGTTGACCTGTTGAATACGTGAACGTATGGATCTGATTGTTATAGTTACATATGTCGTTATGTACGGTTATCCTAGTATATCATGTGTGACATTGCGTGCCTGTCTTTAAGCGTGTTTTTAAAGGGTTACTCAGTACCGTAGTACTGAAGGGTTTCCTTCGTGGGGCCCCTGCCTATTCAATGGGTAGTGTCCCTTGCAGATCTTGTTCGATGCTTTCAAGTGGGTCTCGGGAATGAGAGTAAGGAACTATCCGGACTTGTTAAGTTTTTAATTTGCCTCTTTAAAATTCATAAATTCACTATATTGTTGTTTTGTAACCACCACTGGTGGATTTTACTCTGATAAATCATTTACCGCGCTACTCTGGTTAATTTATGCTTAAGTTTCTTGGAAATTTTGATTTCACTCATTTAGCCTTAGCACTTGGTACCGGAATGGTATGAGTGAGCCGGTCTGGTACTAAGTGTGGCGGTAATACTCCCAAGGTTCACGGTTTATTAATTTGCTTCCGCTAATTTTCTTTTAACTAAACAAAATTTTTCAGTAGTGAATTTTGGGGGTGTTACAGGGTATTTTGGTAATTTTGCATGAGAATGGGGTAACTTGGTAGTTTAATAAGTAAGAATGGTGGTTTGGTAATTTAATGAATAAAAAGGGTGATTTGGTAATTCAATAAGTATGAAGAGTAATTTGGTTGTTTAACAAGTATGAAAGGTATTTTGATAATTATACAAACTTAAAGGATATTTTGGTAATTCTACAAGTATAAATGGTAATTTAATAATTTAACAAGTATGAAGAGGTATTTTAGTAATTTAACAAGTGTGAAGGGGGTATTTTGGTAATTATACAAGTATGAGGGGTATTTTGGTAAGCAAAAGGGTATTTTAGTAAATAGGTAAGTAAGAGGGGTAATTTAGTAATTTTGTAAGTGAGAAGAGGCAAATTGGTAGTTTGTATATAATATAGCAATTGACTTAATAAGCTTCGTAATAATTCATAAGTGATGTTAAGCAATAGAATAAGGGTTATGACCTCAGTATCACTTATTTAAGTATAATAATGTATATTATAAGGATAATGGTATTTTAGTAAATTGGTGAGTATCATAAGGATAATGCATGGTATAGGGTTGAATGGTCAATTAAGGGTGCATTTATGATGTTAATTTCATGATTATGTAAGAGGGGCCTTAATTGTTAATTATGCATGGAAATGTGTGTTAGATGTGCTAGAAGTGCATGTTAGGGTTTATATATTCAATGATCATTTGGTGTGTAGAGTACATGATTCTATGGCCAGTAACCAATTATGATACGATAACCTATTATGACATGTGGATAAATAAAAATGAAGTATGTGATGAAAGTAGATGATAAGAGGAAGCCTTAACCTTAGAGGCATTTTGGTCATTTTAACCTGAGGTGTCTAAATATAATAATTGGAACCTAGGATGGCCTTAGTGGACTATTTAAGTTAACATAGACAATAAAAATAATAATGATTACTTAATAATAACATAAAAAAATAAAAAATAAATAAGTATGTGATTGACGTGTATCTCGTGGTCACCTACATTAAGACACTAATAATTAAAATGGAAGACCTCAAAATCGAGAATAGTGGATTTTTAGGGGTTACTATCCTAAGAATATAGTTTAGCCCATAATTATTCTAGATTATGTTGGTATGCCTTAGTACCCCAGCCAAGCCCTACATCTTACTCTATTTAGTTCTATAGATCTATATAGGGGGTATACATACTTATGAATTATGTGTCCTTGTTGGTAGGATACTGTGTGCCCTCGTGCACCAGTGCGACCAGAGTACCTTTGCATCCCTAGGTTGATAGTCGGAGGGTATTGTGTTGCTTGTATACAATAGTATGATCGGTGTACCTTTTGTGTCTTTGGGTTCTCAATCTCACCCTCGAGTAAAATAAATGGAATTGATGTGTTAATTAAATGGAAAGATGCTAATCACTTAAAGTGAAAGATTATTAAACCCAGCTTAGACCAATCCGCCGCCAAGAATAGTGGCCATGAGCATTTTGCCCCGAAGACCAATCCATTGGCAAATAATAATGGCTAGGTCTGTTCTATCCTAGAGTTGTATTTTGATCTACCGACTATAATAGTGGGGGATCTCAAGCTTAATAAACCAAACATTGGATGATAATAAATCATGGAAAAATATTAATCACTTACAGTGGAACACCATGTGTGGGGCAGACCGATCCACCGGCTATAATAGTGGCTAGGAGCATTTTGCCCTAGAGACCGATCTACCGGCAAATAATAGTGGCTAGGCATGTCCTGCTCTGGAGCTGTATTTATGATCCACTGGCCATAATAGTGCGGTTGCTGTACTCACGTGGATATAATTCAAGAGATGATTATATATAATATTTAATTAACGGCTTAAGTCTAGATAATGTTGATTTTATTATTAGGTTCTGTTATAGTATGATTGTGGCCTTGGTACCTGTTTTAGATGGAGTGTGTTGTTGGGCTCTTTTAATTATACTACAAATAACTTCATTTGGATGCTCTCTTGGTAAGTGCTAGAATTACTAAGTAAACGGACTTTGTGATATATGATTCCTACAATACGACTCCATTCAGTGGCTATTATGTTAATGCATTGTATGTTATTGTTCTTATGTTTGAATGATGTGTTACATGCATACCCTACCTTTTAGTTTTGTATAAAGGGTTACTTAGTACTGTGTTACTTAATAATTCTTTTCTGGGTCACTGCCTATTCAATGGGTAGTGTCCCTTACGGGTTAGCCTGCAGGTACTATTGGAGTTCTTTTTAGATTAATTATCAAGGAAGTGTATAAGTTTATCCTTTAAACTTACATATTTTCTTTTGTTACTGATTTCATTCATATAACCAATAATAGTGAATTTTATCTTTTATAATGACTTTAAAATGCTACTCTGATTTAAATGTAATATTGGATTTGTGTAAATTGTGTTATGCTATTTTAAGCCTCAGTACTTGGTACTAAAACGGTGGAAGAAAACCAGTCTAGTACTAAGTGTGGTGATAACATCCCCGAAATTTATTGTATTTGCTTCTGCTTAATTTTTAATAAGATAAAATTTTTTAGTAGTAAATTTTAGGGGCATTATGTCACATCTCACCTTCCTATTTTTGGTACGTTCCCACATTAAGGCAAATTGTCTTTTAATATTATTGTTAGATTTTCCCTAATGTATCAGGGTCACAATATTATATCACAAGTAATTTCAAATACTGCGAGAAATGTCATATGCATATCGTGTTTTGATATTAAAAAAATCAAATGAATAAAATAAGATAAAATATAGAAAAAAAATAACTTTATTCTTACCGTATCTCCTATACATTCCAAAAACCGGAGTTAGGGGTCAGAGGAGGTAGAGAGGTTAAAAGCAATAAAGAGTTAGGAACTTACATATATAATATTAAACAAAAGCATATTTAAAGACATAAATATTCTGAATTTATTTTTATAAAAACATGAATATTTTTTATAAAAAAATTTAAGATATAAATATTTAGACCTTGTTTCTAATAGAATATAAATATTTAGATTTTGTTTAAATTTAAATATAAATAAAAATTTACAAAATTTTCTAAAAATTAAAGTTTCTAAAAATATAATACTTTAATAGAAATAAAATATAAATGTTTGTCATTATAAAAAAAATTCAAAAAATATATATATCTTTTAATATAATTTTGTCCTTTATATGACCATTGACAGGAATATGATGTATATAGCATCTAACACTAATTTTAATTACTATATTAAATTAATTATCTGCTTTACATAAATAGAGTATTTACGACCGCTATTCATCTGTCGCAACTCGCAAGTTGAAAAAAGCTCAAACTACGCACGTGCAACGCACACGTAACGAATTAACGATACCATCCAAATATCCGAAGTCACGAAATATCAAAGAACGGCCCTGTCCAAAACCCTAGTGAGAAAGCCTAGAAGCGGTACGATAAATGACGCCGTCAGATTCATTATCTTACGAGATTTCTATTTCTTTGCAAATCTGAGGGTGGAGGAGAATCTGCGATAGCTGTTGATACCAAACTGCTAATTTCCTCTTCGTCTGTCTTCAGGTACATAGATCTTCTCCAACTTTATTCAATTCCTTTATATTTTTTTGTTAATCTTGATGTCATCATCTTCTCTCTTTCTTGGTTTTGAGGTTAATGTTTAGAAACGACTTTTGTTTCTTTTTCTATTGTCATATCAATTCGAAATTTATTGCAAGAAGTTATGGATTTGCTTATATTTTTGTAAAATTTACATCAGCGGCTGGAGTGGGCCTTTTGATCTATATATTTGAGCTGAATTATCGACTAATTTTGCAAACCTGCTTCATGCTCGACCTAAACGTTCTCCATTGATTGGAACTTTCGGGGGAAACCTATTCCTATTTTGATATGAGACACTGCAGTCTTTTGAAGATTGGAGGTCAAAGTTGAAAAGGTTTTAAGGAACTCACGATTAAAATTTGAACGATTCTCTCGTTTCTGGTCCCATTAATGGCTGTGCTAAGTTTTGTCCTTTAGCGTACAAGATGCGGTTATTGTTTCTCTTCTTTTGTGCCCCCTTTGAACTTGTGATGTTTAACTAGACTGACCCAGTTAAGTAAAACAGCAGAGGGGGATGTATGCACATGATTGTTTGTTTTGATGAACGAGTTTCTGTCATCCTATTTGATTTCATTCTTACTCTAATATCTGAAGTGGGTTAGGTGGTGCACTGGACGATGGCCGGTCAAAGGAATAGCTATGGGAAGCGTACCCATTCTCAGTCTGAGTATTCTGACAATGGAGGCAATAAGAGAAGGAACTCTGGTGGTGACAGAGATCAATTTAGCATTGGAGCAGATGATACTGTCTACCGGTATTTGTGCCCTGGGACAAAGATTGGAAGCATTATAGGAAGGGGTGGGGATATTGTTAAGCAATTGAGGGTGGATACTAAATCAAAGATTAGAATATGTGAGTCAGTGCCAGGTTGTGAGGAGCGTGTCGTGACTATCTATAGTGCAAGCGAAGAAACAAATGACTATGATGAAATGGATACACGAGTCTGCCCTGCTCAGGATGCTCTGTTCAAGGTGCATGACCGAGTTGTTGCTGAGGAGTCTGCTGATGATGAGCATGAAGGAAGTCATCATGTTACTGCTCGCTTACTTGTGCCATCTGATCAAATTGGATGTATTATTGGAAAAGGCGGGCAGATAGTTCAGAGCATACGTAGTGATACAGGTGCCCAAATTCGTATTCTGAAGGATGATCATTTGCCAACGTGTGCATTAAGCTCTGACGAACTTCTGCAGGTAAGTTGTCACATATTGGTAAACGTTAACTTCTCACTGATTCTTGGATTCCTGATTACTGGTCATTCCTGGGGTGGCATTAATCTCGGTGCAACCGATGGGGTTCTAACCTTATGGATTTTTTTGACATGGTTGCTCATTTGTGGATTATCTTGCAAATTGCAATTCTTTGGGTTGATCTAGTTGTATATGATTTAGGCTTTGTTTGGTGCTCTAAATGTTATGAACTGAAATAAAATGCAGCTGTTAAAGGTCATCGCTTTGTGTAAATCATAGATCCTTTGTGTATGTATGGGGATGAAGTTATCATAAGTTCTGCTGTTTTTTAGTTAGCTCAGAGCTAAACTGAATTAAAAGAGGGTTTTGTGGAAGAAGATTGTGAACATCGCGTAGGCTTTGGTTTGTAAGCAAATTACTTCCAACTTAATCATTCATTTTTTAGTGTCCCCCATTACCTTTTGTAAAAGCTGATAGCCATCCTTATCTTTTATCATATTTTCTTATAATAACCATCCAAGTCCAACAAAAGAAAATAAATATCAAAGTACTTACCAAAACATGTCAACGTACATTTATTCAATTCAATTTAATTACCAACAAAGCCTTGGTTATCCAATAACTTATTTTATTTGATTGTTTAATGGTTTTCATAAATTTAATGAGGTCACTAAGAAAATAAGTTTTATGAAACAAGATGATTCAATATTCTCTGGGAATTGTTGAGATCAATCAGTTGGAATAATTTGGTTCGTCAAAGAAGCATGTGTGTCTGGCTTTGCTTTTGTTAATTTCTTTTATCTTTTTAAATATTCAGTGATTATTTTGAGGAAAATATGTTGTATTTGCATGTGTTGCTGATCTCGTGGCATTGTGTTCTACTTGTATTCTTTATTATATTGTTTATAGAGACTAGTTCATTTCAGTTAAGATTACTGTTGGCTTTTTGATTCCTTGAGTTGTATATCTATCACCTTACTGGGCTCATAGGAAATGCTATCTGCTAGTATCATTCCTTGACTGACTAAATGTAAATGATTAAATATGTGTTGCTTGATCAGATCTCTGGAGAAAGCTCAGTTGTTCGGAAGGCTCTCTATCAGATAGCCTGTCGTCTTCATGACAACCCATCTCGATCCCAGCATTTGCTTGCATCTGCTGCTCCTCCTAGTGTGTACGCATCTGGTGGTTCTCTCATTACATCTGCAGGTGGTGCTCCTATTGTGAGTTTTGCTCCACTTGTTGGACCTTATGGAGGATATAAAAGTGAGGGTGGAGATTGGCCCCGCTCGGTTTACTCAGGTCGCAAGGATGAATCATCATTGAAAGAGTTTTCTATACGTCTGGTTTGCCCTACAGCAAATGTTGGAGGTGTTATTGGGAAGGGTGGTGCTATCATCAATCAAATTAGGCAGGAGACTAGAGCAAATATCAAAGTTGATAGCTCGGCTTCTGAAGGTGACGACACTCTGATCACCATCTCATCCAAAGAGGTATGCACCTGGTTATTGGTGTTATCTTACATGAAAGATACCTTGATTGTAATGATTTTTTAATTGTATTATTTTTGTGAGATAATAGTATTTTGAAGATCAAGTGTCCCCAACGATTGAAGCTGCTAGGCGCATGCAAAGCCGGTGCAGTGAAAAAATTGAGAGAGACTCTGGCATTATTTCCTTTACAACCCGCGTTCTTGTGCCAACAGCACGCATAGGCTGTCTTATTGGCAAAGGTGGTTCTATTGTAACCGAGATGAGGAAGATTACAAAAGCAAATATCCGTATTCTTTCAAAAGACAACCTTCCAAAGGTTGCTGCAGATGATGATGAGATGGTCCAGGTAAATTGTGATATTTGCATTGCTATCATCTGATGTATAATGTGCTCATTGTCTTGTTCAACATGTGATAAGAGTTGGTTATACTTTCTATTGCATAACTGGTTGGAGTCAACGCTTCTTTTCACCTGCATTTTTTGTTTTTTGTTTTGTTTCTCGGGATATGTCCCTATTAGATCTCTGGTGACCTTGAAGTATGTGAGAATGCTCTTGTTCACATAACAACACGTCTGAGAGCAAACCTCTTTGAGAAGGAGGGCGCGGTTCTGTTGCCTGTTCTTCCTTATGTCCCAATGGCTGCAGATGTGTCAGATACCTTGTCATATGATGATAGGGATAGCAAAAGACATGGTCGCAGCTATTCTGGTGGATACAGTGCTCCTGATTTGCCTTCTGCTGATCCTTATGGTAGCTATGGTGCTCTACAGGTAATTTTTATTTTTATTTTATTTGAAGTTGGACAATAGTCTTATTGGTGGAAAATGTGTACCCTTTCAACTTTTTGTGCATTCGTGTGTTTCTCATAGTAGCCGCTCTTTCATTGGTATGTTCTTGTAAGGTTTATCTAAAATGTGTTTTGTGCTGGTTTTTAAGTCTTCAATTGCATTAATCTTTTTGACCATGCATTTGTGTTTAGGGTCGACCATTAATGTTTATCTCATCTGAGACAGAATTATTCTATTGTCCTGTTCTCTTCTTGTTCCTATATTTGAAACTATTCTTCATTTTCATACAGAGTAGTGGCAGTGGAAGTGCCTATGGAGCTTATGGAAGCTATTCTTCTGGGCGTAGTGCTAGTTCTGGGTAAGAACTCTCTTAGCGCTTCCTATGTGGAAAAATGAGACACAAAGTATATATATATATATATATATTTGCCAACATGAACTGCAACTCTATGATACAAAGTTTATTTAGATTGTTGAAATTTGTGGCCTTGAGAGTATATATAGATTTTCCTTGTTGTTAGTATACAGAAACATACTCAAATGTTGGAGCTAGTTATTGCGGGAGATATTATCCTTGCTGTTAGTGTACAGAAACATACTCAAATGTTGGAGCTAGTTATTGCGGGAGATATTTTTCAATGCCTCTGATAGAATATCTGCTTGAAATCCAAGTAACCAGACTTCAAGAGAGTCCATGCAGTAACCCGGTTATGTCAAAATCTACTTTCATCATCTCTTGTGGACAGAATCTTGATTTTGTGACACCTGTATCAAAGTACTGCATCACCTTCATTGTGAAATTATCTAAGAGGATAAAATTAGTTAATTTGATGTCATGATTTTTTCCCTGTACTATCAAGTCGAGAGAAGTTTGAACTTGTCAATCCCCTGCTTATTACAGTCATATCACTCCTCCCAAATAACTCTGATGTGATCTCCTTCCAATTCTTAACATAGGTCAAGAATCAATGTTCCCTCAGTTATGCTAGGTTTGCTATGATTGAAATTTGCCCCTCCAATCTCCATGCTTCCTTCAAAAAGTAACGGGAAAGACCAGATTTATGCTATTTCTAAAAAATAGTCAACTCTACAAACTTAGTGCTTATAGTTTTTGTGATGCATATATTAGCTATATTGTTGTCAGCTCTTACTATCTCAATATTGTTATGTTATGCAGAACTGATATGGGCTACAGGTTGTCTGCTCCAAGTAGTGGCTCGCGTAGGAAGCCTTATGGTTATTAACAAGGGTCTGAACACCCTTGCAGGTAAATAAAATTCCTTGCAGTCAGTGTTTATAAGGGCGCGCCTAGGGTGCAAAGAGTTGGGGCTTTTTTTTTTATTCTAGGTGAGGTGACGTGGGCAAGGTGCATCTATGGCACTGAGGCGCACAAGGCTCTAAGGCACATATCTTACTAAAAATTAGATACTTTTAGGTTTTGATTTCATTAAAAAAAAATCTGCAATCAATTGGGAAGGAAAGGGAGGAGGGGAAAAAGGTTATAGAAAGATCAATAGATGCAATTTTGAATGTGAAAGAAATGCTTTTAGTGTAGAGAAAGAAACTCTTATTGGCTAATTTTGGGCTTTATTTTTGTAAATACTATAACTAAATTTCATGTTGAGAAGAAAAGGGAAAGGAAACAGGGTTGTGGGAAAACCAAAAGATGTGATTTTGAAGTGAAAAAATTATGTGTTTGACGAAGAACAAATATAGTATTAGATTGGTAATATTGGCGCTTCACTTTGCCTAGGCATGCGCCTTTGCCTTGCACCTAGTGCTTAGGCCTTTTCAAACACTGCTTATGGTTATTGTCATCGTCGTCGTCGTCGTCGTCGTCATCATCATCATCATCATCATCATCATCATTTTGTTACTAATTAATTTCTATTTACTCTTGACAATACACTGTTGCTGTCGAACCATTTTCAAGTATTAGTATAATTGTTGTATGCTGCAAGAATGTGGCCCGTATCCCAGTATATAAATTCTAATGCTCTCGTTTTCCCTTTCTGCATTTCCCATCCCATCCAAACAGCCGAGACTTGTGAAGCCTGAAGCCTGACTCTTGCCTACTTTTATGAGGCCTCATGCCTTAACCAGAAGACCAGATGAAACAAGGTTTGACAAACACATGGCTTACCTAGCTGCTTTTGTTAAGGAGACCAAATTATCTGAAGAACTTCACAACTGAAACTTGCCATGTCCATGACACCAAATTACCAAGCTCCATAT
The DNA here is from genome assembly GCA_030549775.1 of Tamarix chinensis. Lineage (NCBI taxonomy): Eukaryota > Viridiplantae > Streptophyta > Magnoliopsida > Caryophyllales > Tamaricaceae > Tamarix > Tamarix chinensis. The sequence continues at coordinate 3,375,423 of CM060182.1, forward strand.
TTCTGGTCCCAAGAGCCTGTGCAGCCAGCATGTGTTGGTTTCTGTTTCCCTTTTTAGTTGTTCCCTAAATTATTAGCTACGTTTGACATGGTTGCCCTGTTTCTATCCCAAACTCTCCAGTGGCATGTTTTAGAAATTAATGGTATTTCTTTCTTTGAATAGACTAAATTTTCTTGGTTGATGCTCCCTGTTGTTGTGGCTTATGCTGAGACTGTAAGACTGTTATGAGTTTATGCCCATTCTCTTGCTGATTCCCTAACTGGCCATATATATACTCTCCCACATTATTTCTCACCTAGTGCGCACTTTGCTGCTATTTTATCTATTGATTCTTAAATTTTATGATTTTGAAAGGTTCGAGAGAACCCTATTCACTTTCATTAATGACTGCGTGTATTGTTCTACCATTGGAGGAATTCAGTTAGGGTGATTCTGAAAGTTTAACAGAGATGGAAGCATGATAACATCTGATCTAGGGCATAACTATGCCTTATCAGTGATAAAGTGGTTATTCTGGGCTTTTCAGCTTTGTAGGAGGTCTGTGGTGTTAAGTGAAATGCTTCAGGTATGTATTTGTTGCGGGACTTCAGGTCGCCCTTTGCATAAGGGCAATGTTGTAAATATCTGTGTGCTAATATACCTAGTTGGCAGTGTAATGGAATTGATATGAAATATGAAGATGCAGACGGAAGCCTCGCATTTAATTGGATATTTCGCACTAAGCACAGTGAAAGGTTTGCTAATAACATATTAGGACCAGAGATTGTACATAATGGTGGAGTCTGATGCTGGCGATGTTTCTAATGGCTCATCTGTGCCTTGATAGTCGTGCGTGTGTTTTCGTTTTTATTTTAATTTATTTTTTCACTTAGTATAGGTGTTACTGGATAGGAGGGCTCTGCGGCTGGTTGTGTTGGTATGTTGCATTTTGCACACTTGTTTATACTACTTTGTAGACTTGCTAGTACCTAAAGGTCTTGTGTTCGAACTTGTTGACTTGCGATATCTTTGTGGAGTCCTGTTAATCTAAAAGCTGGTAGATGTGAGATCATGCCTATCATGTCGCTTTCTCATCCTGGCAAAGTCGGAGCTGGTAGAAATCTCTTTTATAGTTTTACCCAAATTTAGTTCAACAGTGAGGGCATTTTGAAGTGGATTGTGTATACACGCATCCACCGTTTCAGCAGTTTGCTCTCATACAAGTTGAAAATTATTTGTCTAAGAGCATTTGCTGTCTCATTTCATGTCACTTTACCCTCCACACTAGGCATAAAAGGACTGGATTTTGGGAAAGTAACCCTTTGATCATTGCATTAATTTGTTTAATTCTCGTTGCTTTATTACTTTGTATATTTATTTGCAGTTTAGAACTTAATAAATGTTTTACAATTACTTTTGATGGGTAGTTTCGTAAGAGGAGGGTATGATTTCTGGATAATTGTTAATCATTAAAAATGTATTATATTGTTGACTGAATTAAAGATAGCGAATGAATCCTGTCTTTGGATAGAGCATATACATAATTGAGGGAAGTATATTGTATGGAACAGAAGAGAAAAATTGTTACTGAAGTGGGTGTAGCTGTGGTGGATGTGTTGACCTCGCGCCTTCATGGGGTATTGGCAAGCCTATCGTTGAGGTTATCAAGATCATATTCATGTGTTTTGGGTTTTTATGGTTTGAAAATAAACAGATTGGTCGCTTTATGTTTTGGTCTTTTTATGCCATTAATATATATATATATATATATATTTGGATATGAGCTGTAATTTTTGAGATCATGTTGTATGGACTGTGTGCTTTACTGATATAAATCCTGTAGCAATATTATAGATTGTAGTTCGTTTTGAAATAATTTTGACTGCACAAATTATTAAGCCTGCTCATTAACGATTTGTATACATGTAATAATTCATGTAATATATTTTCAGAGAAAAGTTTTGAGGTTGCTATATTTTATAATTTTGTACTATATATGCGCGTTGAAGTGATGTGTACGTGTCCCTCCTGTAATTTTATATGTGCCAGCATCATCAATGTGTCAAGGTTATGCGTGTATGATGTAATAAATATGGTTGAGTGATCGGAGGAATGGTATTTTTGGATGATTAGTAATTAGTCATGCAGCGTCGGGGCGTACTTGACACATCTAATTCAGTAATAAAATTATGTTGGGAACGTTAGCCTACTGGTATGAAATTATAAGTTGGCTTTTGCCGATTTTATTTTTCTCTGCTGGATCACGAGTATGTTGTCTTTGACAATCTTTCAATGTGTGGAAAACATCTTTAATAAATGTCTCAGAAGTTACTGATTTTGGTGTACTCTAATTATCTTTGAGTTTGTGGTGTAGGAGTGGATCTTTATTCCTTGTTTTATTTCTTCAAGTAATTTTCTTCTTTTAATAGGTATAATACTTTTAGTACTTGCGCGAAGGAGTATGTTAAGTTATAACTATCACAGAGACGGCCTGTATTCTAGTATATAGAGAGATAGGGGAGGAGGGGGGGTGCGGGGAGTGTCTCCGTGTAGAAAGTTTTATTTTTATTTTTATTGAAAGACTTGACTTTACACAAAACGTCATTGAGAGCCGCTTCTATATTTTAGGGTATGAATAGAAACAGTGCTAATTATTTGTTATTTGTTTGTAAGTATTTGTATGTGTGTTTGTGTGTGTGTAAATATATATAACATTTGACAGAGACGTCTGTAATAAAATTATCTTTTTGGGCCAACTCCTCTCTTCTGTATTAAAACACTTCTTAGGAAAGAAATAATATTTATCTATTAGAAATATCAAAAAAGAAAAAACTTAATTAATAAAACCAAGATGATGCTATTAGTGCAACTTTCTTCTCTCTCAACGAACTTCATTTAAAAAAAAAGAAAAAAAAAGAAAAAGACTTAGGCGTCATGTGTGCTTGTATATACCTATGCATCAAAATATCTAAGTCAAAAAGGTATATATAGTATGGTATGTATGCCTAAGAAGCTCACACCTTCATTTTCCTATTCACGAAAAACTATTTAATAGAATCTCATTGGACAAGGTCCGGTGACAACACGTCAACAACTTGGTGTTAGTAGTGAGCTTTATGCTAGAGTAGTGGTGCTACGAAACAAAACTTTTTTGAAACTTGACTCAGAGACTAGAGAACGTGAAGTAGTGTCTCTGATACATACTATTATGCTTCCCTGTTGTGCACAAGATGTTTTATGTAAACAAGGAAGTAATATGCTAGTTTATCACGACCAACAGCAAAAGAAAAAGTGGGTGTAGTTGGTGATTAGTTAGTTGAAAGGTTGATGATAATTAATACAACCTATAATGGAAGCAATGGAATAATTATTGTTTTCTTGGCATAATTGAAAGTGATCAGCTTTTCCTTTGTTTATGTTCGTAACATACAAAATGATATGTGAGAATTGCTTGACAGAATATGAAGTCATTATGATTAGTCAACATTTTTGGAACCAACACATTGGTACCATTTTTGTGATCCATTAGGAATCGGTGCCTCCAAAATGTGATTGCCAAGTCATGTCAAAGTTAATCTAGTTCCACCATATAATATGATGGAGTGATTCATATTCCTTAATAGAATTATTGGAGTGCCAACTTTGCTACACGAGGGTATTTAAGATAGGTTGGGGTGTGCATTATTTGACCTAGACTAAAAATTTAGATTGGAGTGATCAATTGTTGAGTTCTAATCTAAGATCAAATGGTTTATATTGGCTTTTATACTAGGTTTTGACCTTAAAGGTAAGAAAATTGGTTATTAGTTTGTTCTAGTCTAAATTGGTTTGATCTTTTAGTTTGACTTAAAAATTCTTTAACATTTTATCTAAAAATGGTATATTTTTATTTAAAAATGTTTATAGTTTAAATTTTTTAATCCTAATTGGTTTAAGAGTAGTTATTTTGCTTTTGCCTTTGGTCTCTCCTTTTTTTGGGTATTTAATTAGGTCTCAATTCGGGTTCATATGATTTAGTCTAATTTTTGATTGATATACACCCCTAGAGATAGGTCTAGGCTTATTAAAGAAGTTAAGCATGGTATTACGATGAAGTTAGGGAAGAGTTATAATTAAAGTAAGTGTAAAAATAGATAAGAAAGAAAATAATTAGTATGTAAAATTGTAAGATTCTATTGACTTTACATAGAATTATATTTGACTTATATGTAACATGTGTATTAAAACATATCAAGTACATATATACTATGCTCGTATGATATTCATATTATGACATATCTATGCATGCATATACAAGCAACATGCTTAATAATTAACATGGAATCATTGATAAACATATATATATTATAGAACTTAAGAATCATGAATCATAGCATGGACACTCAGTAAGCTAATGAGGTAGCCCACTTAAAGCCTCTCTAGGGATTATTCTCTTTAATTATTTACCAATCTAAAACCATATGATTTTACAGCCACTTAATCTTTTTGAGCAATGGGATGGATTATTCCTATAGTCTTCTTTTATATTTTTACTTGTAGGGCGTGGAAAATTTTGTTTAAATAGTTATGTGGGATATTAGTACAATAAAAATGAAGGGTATTACTGCTATATTAGGTACAAGCTCGATTTTCTCTATTATTCTCATACTAAATATTAAGGTTAAAATTATTAATCCACTTTAATTAATAACATAGTTATAAGATTTATATTAGAGAGAACAAATAGACATATATTGTTTTAAAAATAAACCACATTAGCGAATACCAAACTTAAAGAAAAAAACTGCAAGAGGATATACGAGATGTAAAAATAATCGGAATTAAAAATATCAAAAAGGACTTCGAACACTCCTAAGCTCTCAACTCGAATTACTCACTTGCGGCTAAACTTGTAAGCTTATGAAAGGAATCCTTTAGTATAATAGTATTAAGAAATCTATTATATCAAGCCAATATAAAAAATCAACATAGAACACATATAAGATATTATAATAATACATGTTATAAAACATTGGAATACGATGATCATTTATATAACCAAATACTATTAAGGCCATATATTACTTATGCTTGTACATCTAAAATAACTAAAACTTACTAATTTAATATCAAAGGAATGTTCTTTAAAGTATAATTAGAACTAATATCAAGCCAAATCATAACAATAAGAAATGTTACATATCTTATTATCAATACCAATAGATCTTATAACATCAGAAGTAGACTTATAGGTACAAGACTAATAAAAATCTACAACATCACGTATAAACATAAATGATACTATTGAACCATATATAGGAACAAAGGTTGTTACTACTAAAACATAGGTAGGCACTGAGGTTGCTATTGAACTACATGTTGGGATAAATGATGTTATTGAATCACATATAGGCATGAAGGCTACTATCAAATCACAAGTAGGTACGAAGCTTGCTATTGAACTACAAGTAGGCATAAATGTTGCTACTAACCAATCCAATAATCTATTAATCATTTTTATTATTTTCTATTCAAGGTAAGATGAATCAATATGGAGACACTAAGGTATTCTGGTCATACTAATGCCAAATAAAACATAGTATGCTATCAACTATTAATCCAAGGATGTAAAGGTACTCTAGTCTTATTGGTACACGAATGTAACATAGTGCCTTATCGACAAGAACACTTGATCCATAAGTATACATATCTCTTATTAGTTTGCAGAACTAAATAGAGTATGGTATAGGGTCTGGTTGGGGCACTAAGCCTCACCAGCGGAAATCTATAATCAATCGTGGACAACCATGTCTTTAAGGTAACAACCGTTAAAGAGTTACCATTCCTAATGTTGAGGTCTTTCACTTTAAGTATTAGCATTTTATTAATGTGACCATAGAATCACAATTAATCACATATATTTGATTATTATATTTAACCATTTTACTCATTTTCTACTTATTCAATATGGCCATAAATATCATCATTGCTAAGGTCAATCATAAAAATATATTAAGGTCATCTTAGGCTTAATTATTCACATTAGGCCAAAAATGACCATAATGCCTCTAATATTAAAATTACCTCATAGAAAATGATCAAATTACCCTTCATGCACTTGTCAGTATTTATTATACTATAAATATATATAAGCATAATCAACCTATTATTTTATGTGCACATATCATACATAATCTTTGTATGATATTGAAATCATTTTAGTTATACTTTCGTACGTGAAATATCATATAACATGCTAACCTTATCGATTTTCATGCTAATAATACTAAGTACATAGTTATAATGTAATGAATCATGCTTAACATATTTTATATATAAACTTTAGTGTGTTATCATGCAATATTTGTTATTTTAGTAGAGTATAAGAGTTATCTATTTTCTAGCAAAACACAAATGATCAATATCCTACAAAATTATTTACGATTTGCTAATTAAGATTTATACCTAAAAATAATATCACATCAATCATATTATTATTTAACTAATAAAATAATAATTATAATAATAAAATATTTATTATCCAAAATTATCAAAATACCATTTTATTAAAATGGGTAACAAAAATTATAAAATAAAAACCCCATGTTGCATGGGTGATGTAAGTCATGCATGAGAGGGGGTGGCTGAGTTGGGTTGGTTGGTTATGGTGTATGTGGGTGGTAGTGGTGGTGGCGAGGTCGAGGGAGGTATGACTAATGGTGGAGGGTGGTCAGCGCAAAATATGGCGATGGGAACAGAGGAGACGGTGGTGGATGGTGGTGCTAGGTTAGTTAGTTGGCGACTGCAAGGTGGGATGGGAACGGTGAAGCAGTGAAGGGCGGCACACGCTTGGAGGGTGTTGTGGTACATGACACTGAAGTGAAGGGGGAGTAATGGTAGGTTGGGTCGAAGGAGGGGGAAAGCTGTAACACCCCAAAATTTACACATTTTTTTTAAAAAGCAATACTCATAAATTAAAACCGTAAATTCTGGGGATGTTACCGCCACACTTAGTACCAGACCAGTTTACTTCTACCATTCCGGTACCAAGTGCTAAGGCTAAGAAAACATTATCAATAATACCATACAAGTTCAAATTTATGAAAACAGAAATCAGAATATGCGTAAGTCTTACATAATTCAAAATACCGGCTATTGTTTTTCCAGATAGAACTAAACAACCTTAGTAAAATTGTTTCGACAATTCAAACATAATAAAAGATAACTTGAATCATAAATTTAAAAGGACAACGGCCACGCCACTCTAAAGATTGATCCAGCCCAGCTATCACTCTGCCCCTCCTGATGTCCCGTAGACATCGATAGCATCAAAGTAAGTATCTCCTACCTGCAACAAATTAGACGGGCCTTCTGCTCGTGGGAATAAGCAACACCCATGAAACGGGTGATCAGTACGCTACGTACCGAGTAAGGTAACCGAATACTAAGGCTGGCATATAACACATTAATTCATGTAGGATAATGATCACATACAATTACAGCCCACATATATGATACATAGAAACATAGAGTGAGATCCATAACTTAATATCAGCAAGTCCACACATAAGGCCCAAAAAGATCCAGATTAATCATTTAATCTTCCTTTTATCAAGATTCAATACACACCATGCCTTTTATACCAATCCATGCGAAAACAGGAACACCCCACTATTGTAACCGGTGGGCCGGTCACACATAGGGTAAAACTCTAACCACTATTCCTGACCGGTGGATCGGTTTTGTTCCTGCTCGCATCATATCCATGCGAAGACAGGAACACCCCACTATTATAACCGGTGGTCCGGACGCACATAGGGTAAAACCCTAACCACTATTCCTGACCGGTGGATCGGTCCGGTTCCTCCTCACATGGCGTTCCACTGTAAGTAATTAGTATCTTTTAATAGCATTGACGATCTGGTTTGTCTTTATTGAGCTCGGGATCCCCCACTATTATAACCGGTGGGCCGGATACACATAGGACCTCATGTCCTAACCACTATTATTACCGGTGGATCGGTCACACATAGGATAAAACCCTAACCACTATTCCTAACCGGTGGATCGGCTGGTCCCGTCTCAATATCTTCCACTTTAAGATATTAGTGTCTTAAGTATTTTATTCAAAAACATTTGACATTCACAAACATTTGCCCAAACATGCATGACTAAATCCATGAAAGCCCTAACTCCCATGCAACCCTACTCCATGCACACCCTATCTCCACGTAAACCACAATTCCATGCAAATCTTAGTTCCCATGCAAACCCTAACTACACATGACCCATGCTTCCATGCAACCCTAGCTCCCATGCAAACCCAATCTCCACGTACCATACTCCCATGCAAACCCTAACTCCACGTACCTCACATGTGCAAACCCTAGCTTCACATATACCACCCTTCTATGAAAACCCTAATTCATATGCAAACCCTAGCTCCACGTAGACATGCTTCCATGCAACCCAGATCCCCATGCAACATTAATTCCATGTAGGCATGTTTTTATGAAACCCTAATCCACATGCAAAACCCTAACTCCACATTAATTCATGCAAACCCTGATATTATGTTATTTCATGCACACCTTCAACTTCTTGCTATTCCATGCAAACCCTAGTATCATTCCCTTTCGTGCAAACCCTAGCACCATGCCATCTCATGCAAACCCCAGTACCATCCTCTTACATGCAAATCCTAATTCATATATCATTTCAGGTCATACATTAATGACATAAGCATACACATATTTTTCATGGTGCATGACATTCATAATAACATACTTCAACTTCATAACCATATCACATGCATAATCAATAAGAACAACGAACATAAAATACATAACATGGCATATTCATAATACATGCAAACACATGAATGGCCTTAGTAGACCCTTACCTAAAAAGTCACCGGTCTTGATGCACGCTCCTATTCCACTTGGGTAATTTGATTGGGTTCGCCTATTATATCAAAGCATACTAGAATTAGACTCTCTTATATAATTTTAACTTATTTCGAGGTTTGGTTTCAGGATGACATTTTACTATTCACTAATTAACTATAGGAACTAATACTTAAAAATACAAATAAATTATTATTTTCATTAGAAGAGGGTGGTGATCTAAGGGTTTCTACCCTTCACCAAAATATAATGATATTATAATAATGATAATAATAATAGTAATAATAATAATAATAATAATAATAAGGTATAATATTATTAATGATACTTTTATTAGTAGGATATTAATATTATTAATACCAAAATTCTTAAAATTAAAAGGTGGATTTTGAACCACCCTAGTTTAATAATAATATTACCATTAGAAATTTTAATAATAATATTAACATTATATATATTTATAATATAAAGTTAATAAAGATAATAATAATAATATAATTAGAAATAATGTTAAAAATGTTAATAATAGTTGTAAAAAGCAAATGTGCGAGACTTAGTTAAAATTTTAGGTTTATAATCCTCCTGAAATAATTACAATATTAACTAAATAATTACACTAATAATAATAATAATATTATTATTATTATTAATAACATTAAACATGTAAAAATTTAGTTAAATAAGTAAAGGCCGAGATGAATAATATATCTTACTCAATAATACTTCCAGACCTGTCAACAAAATTTATAAATTAGAATACAGTCGATATCAATAATAATAATAATTATAATAATAATAATTAAAGTTGAATTAACACTAAAATTTAGGCTAAAAATAGAATAATTATCAATAATTCAAAACCAAGTGTTTAAAATGTCTAGGGTTTCACCTTGAGTCGGAGGATGTAGGTGGAACCGGTGGTGGTTCCCGGAGGTGGCCGGAAAATGAATCTAAGAGGGGTAAAAATGAAGAAAAAGGGGTGAGAGGGGAGGAGAAAAATAAAATAATTTTGTGGGTCGGTGGAGGAGCCTTAGAAGGAGTTATTGGTTGGCTTGGAAGGTGGTAAAAGCGGCGGATGTGGTGGCGGCTGGCGTTTCAAGGTCTCGGGTGGAATTTTCTGGCGAGATAACTAGCCAACTTTACACGATTATGGAGGCTTGTACAAGGTGAATCGAAGGTCGTGGATGGTCTAGTTAATTAGAGGGTGTTTCAGGGAAGATATTGGGATGAAGTGAAGGCGTTGAAGTTAGCCAAAGATGGAGGAAGAGTCGTCTAAAGAGGCGGTGGCGCACAGGCGATGCTTAGGGTTTCAGGGAAAAAAATCCCGAACCCAGGCCATGAGAGAGGTATTTATAATGTTGGAGGTTAGGTCCGAGTTGGGGGAGTTATCAGGGGGTCAAAGCTGGTGATAAACGTGATGGTTATGGTGTCGATCGGGCGACAAAATTTTCAAATTTTGCCCGACCCTTCGCGAGAGGAATGGAGCAATCGTGGAGAAGAAAATGGAGATTGGAGCGTTTAAAATCAAACTTTGCGTCGAGAGGGAGAGAATGAGCGGGAGAAAGGCCGGTCACGCCACGTGTGGCCGGCAGCGCCATTTTCGGGGAAGGAAGGAAGGTGGACGGTTATGGCGTCGGGCGGGAGGAGAAAGAAGAAGATGGGGGAGGCTGGACCGGGCGGTTCGCGGGAGAGAAAAGAAAGAAAAAGGGAGGGAGACCAGGCGGTTCAGCGGGAGGTGGGGGAAGGGTTAAATAGAACGACGCGTTTCGATGTAAAAAGGGATAATGAACGGCGTTCCGAGGCTGTCGCGCAACGGTAAAAACGTGATGATCAAAACGCCGCATTTTAATGTGAGAAGGGAGTAAAACGCGACGCAGCGAAGGAGGGGGGTGGACGGCGACGACGCGCGGGCCGGGCCGCGCTGAAGGAAAAGGAAGGAAAAAGGAATTGGGCCGGCGCAACAGGCCCAATTCGGCGAAGAAGAAGAAAAAGAAAGAAAAGGAAAGAAAAAGGAAAAGAAAAGAAAAGGAAAAAGGGAAAAAGGAAAAGAGAAATAATTAGGTTGGGTCCAATTGAATAAATCTGAATATTTAGGATATTTAAAATTAATAATATTTAAATAAAATAAATTTTAAATCCCTTTTTAGGCTAAATAGTATTTTAAAAGTATTTTTCCAAAATTTTCATTTTAAACTAATAAATCCCTCAAATTTAATTTAATTTAATTAATTATAAAATTAAAATAAATTTGAAACTATTTTATCTTTCTTAATTTGAATAAAATAATTTATTTAAATAATTTCCCAAATTAAAATCCTTAATTAGATATTATACCAAAATTTCCTTTACTTAACATATTTATAAAATCTCTTATTAATTTGCCCTACTAAATTTCCTTTTATTTTAGTAAAAATAATTTACTAAATTAAATTTTCAAATAAAATCTTATTTAAATATAATCTTTAAAATTAGAAATTTTCGGGGTATTTCAAAAGCAATGGTAGTTTTTGCCATTGTTGGGGGGTGCTACGAGTGAAAAGGGCATAGGGGAGGAGTTGGTTCTAGGGGGAAGGGTGAAGTTAGCGTTGGTGTTGGTGCGAAGAGGAAGAATGAGGTGCGCTAATGAGGTTCTAGTGAAGAAGAATCAAGGCACAAGCAAGTGCACAACTGGGGGAAGCATTTTGGTCGAGGTGTGCGATAAGGCACATGTTGTACACCTAAGGGTGGCACACGGTTGGGACATGCAATAGGGGTGGCACACGGTTGGGGCATGCAACAAGGCATGATTGTGTGATGAAATCAAACCAATCAGATTGGGAGGAAGAGGAGAAGGAAGGAGAAGAAGAAGAAGAGATGGGTGACAATAATGGTGATGGTTGGAGAATATTGGTGATGGCAAAACCAAACATGGCCGATAAGGGAGAAGGGTTAGAGGAATGTTTCTACGAAAATGGGAGAGGAGGGAGAAGTGGTGTGAAAGAAACCAGGGTAGAGAGGTAGTGTTTGGTGTAGGGAAATGGGGCACGATAGGGGTAACTCTAGATGGGGATGGAACAAGTAGGATAGGATAGGAGTAGGGTAGCAATTGATTTATTTTAGTTTTAGTCTTAGTTTGGATATATTAGGGTACCGGATAAGAAAAATAACTCAAGAGAAATAAATCAGTTTAGGATAGGTTTAAGAAGAAGGAAAATGTAAAATAATTAGGGAAAATTATTTAAGAAATTATTTGAGTTATTGGTTAAAGGTTAATCATAAATTAATTAGGTTAAGGTTTAAGGTTTAATTTTTAAATACAATTCTAAACACCCAAATGAAAATGTTATGAAATTTTAGAGTGTCACACTCTTAATATCCATAATAGTCAAACCAAATAATTGAATGAACATAAATATGCCTAAAGTCAAGTAATCATCAATAGACACAAAGTTTGGTAAAAGTTAAATAAACCCATCTAGATAGCCATATCTTTTAGTATCGAAACACTATAGTATGTCATTAGTGTCTAGAGAGTAGGAAAGGCATTTGGGATCTCTAAGATCCTATCTGAAGGTACATTGATCGCAAGAAACATATGAAGACATAATGCATTTTGGTAGCTAATGGATGATCAAATAATATAGACCCACATAGTGTTGCATAATCTTCCTCTTTAAATAATTAGTGTTTTATTATATACCTATCAAGAACACATGCCAATCTAATATCCAAACATCATATCAATCTAAAACACCCACCCACCCACCCACCACAATCTAACATTTGTCTAATAATTTAGGGGATAATATTATCATTTAGCAATTATGCTATAAAGAGTAATTAAAATATCAAGTAATAATTATAGCTATGCAATACCTTCATTTATTTATAATTATTTTTCATTTTTATTCATCAATCAAACTCTAGGTTAAAACCTAGGGATAAGGTTAAAACCACAATCAAACTACCAAGAATAACCTTCAAAAATATCACATAGTATCCTCAAAATACTAGTTTAGTTGTTTCATAATACTAGTGGATTATTTTGGGATCTTAATGGAAAAAATCCTAGCTAAAATAAAGAAACTACTTGATTGGTACAATCAATTAACTAATTTTGTCCAAATCAGTTGATTGGTATACTGCAAGGACAACAACACAAGTATAATAAACCTATTGACTAATAGGATGATACTAGTTGACTGGTAAAACTAAGGACTAGATTTATAATATCCCAAAACCCTATTTTGTAGTTCAAAAATGAAATAAGGATTATTGGATAAGGTTTAATTATATATGTCATTTCTAATAAAATAATAATAATAATAATTATGGCCATAAAAGAAGAAAAATGATGTGGAGATCTAATTAGTGGAGGCTATAATTATTTGCTAAACTAAAATAAATTATAAGTAAATTATAGTAATAGTTTTTAATTAATAAAAACATATTTTATTATTATTACTAATTTTTATTATTTCTAAAGTTAAAAAAATTTTAAACCACCCTACCAAGCCTATTTTCCTTTTCCTTTTTCTTCCTCTTTTTCTTTCTTTTCCTTTTTTTCTTCCTTTCCACTCCCTCGATCGACTAGGCCATGCCTAGCGCAGGCCCAATCCCCCCTTTTCCCTCTTCTTCATTTCCCTCTCCCTGAACCACTCTTTTTTATTTTTTATTTTCCTCCCCCATATGGTCTAGCTCGGGCGCGCACCTAGCTCTCCCTCTTTTCCCCGTTCCTCCCTTGTTCCATTTCTGCCTCTGCCATCAACCTCCATCTGATCAGAGCTACTGAGCATGGCTCCTTTGCAACTCTGCCCCTCTCTCTCCCTTCCCCTTTCCTTATTTAGACCTGCAGGACATGTAACCGACACTACCTTACATGGTCCTTCTCCCTCCTAACACCCTAGCTCCTCTACTGTAACACCCCCAAATTTACTACTGAAAAATTTCGTTTAAATCAAAAGGTTAGCGGAAGAAAAAGAATTAAAACCGTGAACTTGGGGGTATTACCGCCACACTTAGCACCAGACCGGTTCATTCCTACCGTTCCAGTACTAAGTGCGAAGGCTAAATCCGAACATCAATAAGTACGAATTATCATAAAACGCAAGATGACATTTAGCATAAATCGTTAATAAGATATAAGTCAAACAAAAGTTTGAATACAATTTAGGATTACAACCCCATAATGCTTTTTCTTTAAAAACGGGAAACGTAATACAAAATATAGCTAACAAAACAATCCCCAAAAAGGATCAGTATCCGGATCGCCTACTCACTCAAGTCAAGCCTTCCACCCCAAGATAGTACCCGATCATAAACCTGCACAGGAAGTCTGCTCCCCACCATCGGTGGATCATCACAGGACCCATTCAATCAAGGTAGTATCAGTATGGGTCCAATACTGAGTAAGGGCACAGGTGTGCTAAGGCCAAGCATACCATCATACAACATAACATGCACAGCACAAACACATAAGCAACATGTAATATTATGGATGATGTAGATCGGTTATGGTCCAATCCAACTTCTTCTTTCATAACTCTGATAATTATAGTCGATTCATATCATAATCGTTATGAATCCATGAGAGTGCGGGAACCCCACTATTATAGCCGGTGGATCGGTCACTTATAGGGCAGAATGCACCTAACCACTATTTTATGCCGGTGGATCGGTCTCCAGGGCAGAATGCTCCTGGCCACTATTATGCCGGTGGATCGGTCTGGCCCCGACTCTCATAGTGTTTCACTATGATTATAACGTATCTTTCCATGATTTGTTTATGAGTCATTTCACACCATAATCTTTGTTAATCCATGCGAGTACGGGAACCCCACTATTATGGCCGGTGGATCGGTCACTTATAGGGCAGAACACACCTAACCACTATTATACGCCGGTGGATCGGTCTCCAGGGCACAACGCTCCTGGCCACTATTATGCCGGTGGATCGGTCTAGCCCCGACTCTCATGGTGTTCCACTGTAAGTATATAGTATCTTTCCCATGATTTAATTACAACATACTGTTTGGTTTGTTGAGCTTGGGATCCCCCACTATTATAGCCGGTGGATCGGTCACGTATAGGGCAGAACACACCTAACCACTATTATACGCCGGTGGATCGGTCTCCAAGGCACCCCGGCACCTGGCCACTATTATGCCGGTGGATCGGTCTGGGCCCGGCTCAACAATCTTACTCTTTAAGTAATTAGTATCTTATTCGTGTCTTATCAAATAAAGCTTTCATCCCTTGACATGCATATCAACTACCCTCTACGTCTATCCTCCCCAGGGGGCCCGTCCTATACCTTGAGACTCCTGCGCCCCTTATCACACCCCGACATCCATTCCCTTTACACTTACCCTTAGATGAAAGAGTCAACCCCTGCGGGTGTAGGTTACGCCCTACACTCATGACATCAACTCCACCTCCCATCACCCCTAGGGTTTTCCCTTGTAAACCCTAATTGGGTCGATGTGGCCCAACCTTCTCCCACTTATGCTACCTTTACCTCATTCAACGCCCCACATCTTACCTCAATTAGATCCTCTCCCAAAACATATCACTTTACCTTTCGATTCAGCACATAACCATGAAAACCCTTGTTGATCACCTCAACCTTAGTACCTTTCTTCTCCCACAAGTAACCTCTCTCTTTTCATCCCAAAGTCTCTTCTTCCACATGGGAACCCATACTCACCTTTTATATAAATGAAATCTCACTCTAACCCATACTCCACCCTTCCTTAATCATTCTTACTTTTGTACTTCCCAAATTTCCATTTTCTCCCAAAAACCCTAATCGGATTCCTTATAACCCTTGCACCAACCTACGTACTATTTTTCATCCCAAGTCTCCAATCGCTCCACAACTCTCCCATTCTCTTATTTACACCATAATTCAACTTTTCTCACATAAGATTCGCCCCCATGCAAGATTTAGCCATCCCATGCAAACAACCTAAGTCACCATGCCAATTTTACGACTCCCATGCATGGTTCCCCAACTCTCTTTTATTTTGGTCATTCCTCCCTTATTAAATCTTCTCTCATGGATCATGAGGTACTTAGGTCAACCTCATATCCCCCCTTAGTGAACTCACTTCCCATTTATTTCCTTTTTATCCTTTCATTCCCATATCATCATAACAATCACCCTAGCATGCATGTCCTAGAGGGTTATATCATATTACCTCATAAACATCATACATATACATGTCATGCTCACGTCATAGGAAACACATACAAACATACCTCAATTTCCAAGCTGCGCTACATAAGACAAGTTGCCCACAATCATATAATACACGACATAGCATGGCATATACAACATTCAAAACATACAGGTCACACATCACACAAAGGCCATAGCTTCGTCCTTACCTAGTTGGGCACCGGGCTTAGAGCACGCTCCTATAACTCCTTAGGGCTTTGGTCAGGGTTACCTATAAAAGGGGAAAATGCTAAGTATTAGTTTGCCTTATAATTACTATCAATCCTCATTCTAGTTTAAGGTTAGGGTTTTTATTACTAAAAAGGGTTTTATACAAAAACTAGGGTTTTTACCTTAGAATTAGTATACTAAATATTAGTAGTCAAAATATAGTTATTTATGATACTTATTGTTACACTTATTTTATTAGCCCATTAGTTCCATTCTTATAATACTAGTGTTCACTAGTCATAGTAAAATAGTGATAATAATAATAATAATAATAATAATAATAATAATAATAATAAGACTACTAATAGTGATAATTATGTTTCAAGTAATAGAACTCTAGCGTTTTTAAGATTAAGTCTAAAAATGGTGTTAGGTTTGAAATAATAATATTATAAGGCACAATATTACAAGTAAACTATTCTTAAGGGTGATAATGATAATAGTAATAATACTAATAATGAGGATAATAATAGTAATAATAACCATAATAACCCTAGCAATAATAATAACAATAACAATAACCCAGTATGGTTAAGTATTAATAATAATAACCTTAGTAAGGTAATAGAAATAATAATGATAAAATGTTAATACTAATAACAATAAGACCAAAGTTAAGTAAAATACCAGTTAGGGTTTAAAAGGGATGTTAGTAGTAGTAGAAAAATAAGAACATTAATGATGGAGACCATAATAATGATAATAATGATAATAATAATAATAGTAATAGTAATGAAAGAAGTAATAATAATAATAATAATAATAATATTGGTAGAAAATAGTAGTAGTTATATAAAAGGGGGTATTAGGGTTTGGATGAGTGGAGAACCACCTAGGGTCGGTGGTGGTCCGGCGGCGGTGGAGGAGGAGAAGGGGGAAAAGATGGAGGTGGTGGTTAGATGGGAGGAGAAAAGGAGGAGTTTGAGGTGGGGAAAGAAAGAGCAGGTGAAGGGGAGTGGAATGAGGGTGGTGGCGTGGCAAGGGATGGCGGCGCGCGACGGCGGCGGCGGCGGCGGCCGAGGGTGGTGGAGAGAGGTGGAAGATGAGGGAGGAAGGAGGAGGGGGAGGCAGGGGAGGATGGAGGTATGGGAAGGTAGAGGGAGGTTTGATGGGCATTTTGGAGGAGGCTCTGGTGGTGGCTGGGCTGGCAGTGGAAGGCGGCGCAAGGGCGGCGAAGGCTGGAGGTGGCGGTTTCGGGATAGGAATCTTGCACGGCTAGGGCGGCACGTGCAAGGCAAGGGGAGGGGTGCTGGTGGTCTGGTTTCGTAGAGGGAAGTGGAGGGATGATAACGGTGGGCAGTGGCGGCAGCTGCGGTCACCGGTGACGGCGGAAATCCCGTCTTTTGGAGGCGGCGTAGAGGCAGGGTTTCGGGGCAAAAATCGAAAAGGGGGCTGATCGGGGCTGCCAATAGGGGTATTTATAGGCAATTGGAAGGGGAAAACGACAAGGGGAGAAGAAGGCGTGCGGGGCAGGTGTGCAGGTGGCCGGCCGGTGGCAGGTGGTGCAGGTCCCGCCATGGCAGGTTAGGTCGGGAAGGGGGAGAAAGAGGAAAGAAGATGGGCATGTGGGGAGGGAGTTGCAGGGGTTGTTGGGGTCGAAAAGAGGAAAGAAAATGACAGGGAGGCAGGGGAGGACGGTCGGCGCTGGTGGCTGCCGGCGAAGATCGTGTTGCAGGTCAATTTGCAGGTCGGGGAAGAAGACAGGGCGGGGTGGACCGGTCGGTCCAGGGAAAAGAAAGAAAGGAGAGAGGGGGCGGTTCGGCCGGCTGGGCAACGGGCGACGACGGCTGGCAGGCCTGGCGCGCGAGACGGGGGGGAGAAAGGGATCTGGGCCGGTGGGCTGGCCCAGTCGGGGGAGAAAAATGGGGAAAAAGAAAAGAGAAAAGGAGGAAGAAAGAAGGAAAGAAAAAAAAGAAAAGAGAAAAAGGGAAAAAAAGATAAAATGGTTGGGTTGGGGTATTGGTCTTTATTTATTTATATATATTTATTTTAGATATTTAATTTTAAAAATAATTATTTTAATTATAATAATTAAATTAATTAGACTATTTTGGGTAAATTGTCCTTAACTCCCATTTAATTAGTAAAATGTTCAAAATTTTCTAAATAATTTATTTATTATTTTCCCCTTATTTCCTCAATAAATTTCCTCTTTATTTAATGAAGTAATATATTTTCTTAATTTTCTCTAATAAATCATCATTTTTCCATAATTCCATAATTAGGATTTTTGGGGTATTACACCTACCTACCCCCTATTCCCCTTGCAAAACCCGTCTTGTCTCTAGAACACTCCTAAAATTCACTACTGAAAAATTTTATTTTATTTAAATTATGTGGAAGCAAAAACTGTAAATTTTAGGAATGCTACCGTCACACTTAGTACCAGACCGATTTTCTTTTAGTGTTTCGATACCAAGTGCTAAGGCTTAAAAGAAATAGGATACATTTTCCTCTTAACAACCCCATTTTGTTGTGGTCTTTCAACACAAGTGCGATGCCTAGAAATACCATAGTCCTCATAGTAATAAGTAAAACTATGCTCTACAAACTCAAGGCCATTATCTGTCCTGAGATACCTCACTTTTCGCCCAGTTTGCTTCTCTAAAAAGGTCTTCCAACGCTTGAAAACACCAAAGATATCATTCTTATTTGTAACAAAATAAGACCACACCTTTCTAGAAAATTCATTAATAAATGTCAGTAGGTATTAAAAATTATGCTTGGAAACCACCCTTTTAGGACCGCATATATCAAAGCGAACATACTTCATGGGCCCCTTCATAGTATGTGTAGCCTTTGAAAAGCTAATCCGCTTCTGCTTGCCAAACACACAGTGCTCACAGAAATCTATAGTACATGTACTTTATCCACCCAACAACCCTCTCTTAGAGTGTTCAGTTATGCCTTTGACACTCATGTGTCTAAGTTGCATATGCCAAAGTCTAGTAACATCTGAGTCAGAGATACTCGATGATATTACCGTAGCCGCTCCCTCAATAGTGGAACTAACAAGCTCATACAGTATCTAGACCCTCTTTCCTTTCATTATAGCAAGAGCTCCTCTAGTAATCCTGATTGTGCCATTCTTGATCATACAATGATATCTATTACAATCCAAGGAACTCAATAAAATCAAGTTCTTGGTCATCTTAGGGACATGTCAAACATTAGATAATATTTTGACCACACCATCATGCATCTTCACCTTCACTTCCCCAATCCCAAAAACTTTGCATGCAACATCATTACCCATCAGAACTACTCCACATTAAGCTATCTCGTAAGTTTGGAACTAGTTCTTGTTGAGACACATATGGTAAGAGCATCCAGAGTCTAAGATCCACTTATCCATAATCTTGGTATGACTATTAGTGGCTGTTAATACATCACCGTCACTATTATATTAGGTTACAACAACATCATCATTTTTGCCAGATGATTTACCAGATTTATCTTTATATTTCCTATTAAGATAAAACTTCTTGATATGACCCTTCTCGTGACATCC
This sequence comes from Tamarix chinensis, assembly GCA_030549775.1. Classification (NCBI taxonomy): domain Eukaryota; kingdom Viridiplantae; phylum Streptophyta; class Magnoliopsida; order Caryophyllales; family Tamaricaceae; genus Tamarix; species Tamarix chinensis. The sequence goes on from CM060182.1 coordinate 3,395,227, forward strand.
ATAAAACATGATATTCTTGGATCTATTATTCCTAGACTTTGACAAAGAATTCTTCTTCTTCTCACCAGAACCCTATTCCCGAGTTTTAGCCTTAGCTACAAGTCTCTCATTATGTGAGTCACTAGAACTACCTTCAGTTAACTGATTCTCAATCAATTCCCACTATAGCAAGGCAGTCTCAACATCATTAAGAACCAACTCATCATCTTTCCTTTGTAGTATGGTCTCATGAAAATGTTTGTAATTAGTAGGTAAATAAAACAACAATGTAATATCAAGATATTTATCCTCTAATTTGACATATATATTCCTCAAATCCATAATTATACAGTTAAATTCATCAATATGAGATTTTAGGGATTTTTTCTTACCCAATTTCAACTCGTGCAACTTGCTCTTCAATAACAAATGATTCGTCAATGACTTTATCATGTATAGAGACTCCAACTTGAGCCATAGGGATAATATCATTGTTTCATTAGTCACCTCACTCAAGACCTCATTAGAAAAACACAATTGTATAGTGAAAATGGCCTTTTGATCTATCTCCTCAAATTTCTGATATGTTATCAAATTGGGCTTCTTTGAATCTTGAGTAACACCTTCTCCAATCCCTTTTGAATCAGGATTGCCTTCATCTTCAACTTCTATAAGCTAAAGTTCATGAACTGATCATACTTATCTATATCAAATCTTGTAGACATCTCGAACATGAACTCTATACTCTGATACTAATTTTTTGGGGATCGATACCAATTTGAAAAAATAATATATAATTGGAATCACTTAGAACACACAAGAATTAAGATAAGAAGAACACTAATGAATATAGATTAGGGAAGCAAATGATCTTATTGATGCGAAGTAATTGTTATTAGAAAGGGAATAAAAGAAATCCTCACCTAAATCACTTAATTATAAGAGAAATCAAGATGAGAGAAGAGGTCAGTGCTATGCTAATTAGGGTTCTAATCACATGATATTTATACTAAACACAACCCCTCGTGTTTCTTTCCAATTTTGATAGTATTTAGTATTTTGGCCACATATTCTTTTTTTGACCTCTAATTGAACTAAATATTAATGCATTGGAAAGCTAACAGAAATATCTACAACTTTTATGTTTAACAATTTTTTAAATTCCAAATGCATCAAGGTCAAATAGTCACATATTTCCAGCACAACTCGTAGTTCTATTCCAAATTCCTCCGAAATACTTTACACGCCAATCCAAGCTATTATACACACCAAATATGAGTCATAAGCTCACATGTAATAATGGATTAAGTTCAGATAGGGGTAAATGATATATTATAGCCTATTTATGTGTATTATGTCTTTATCATGGATTGCTATGTTCCTACTTAATTGTATTGTTACCTCTAGTATATAGCGTGCTGATAACCCTTTTTATGGTTGCTACTCACCCCCACGAGAAAAATCCCCTCTTGATATTATGCAAGTAATTGATGATGCTATAGATGACTTTGCTGCATATGATGACCTTGTGAGGGCAGAGTGATGCTATGGTATTCCGAGGTTGGGGCCTAGAGAGAGTGTTTTCCAAATTTATTTTCCTTTAAGTTATAGTCAATGTTTCCTTTAGTTGAATAATGTTTTGTATTTTAGTATTTTTTGATATCAACACTCAACTCTTGTTATGTTATGAAGCTCTTTCTTGTTGTGTTTATTTTGTTTGCATTTAATTCTACTAGCCTTGTAGTTAGTATGAATATGGCCTAAGGATAGACTTATACTAATTAATATGGTAATACCCCCTCTTGTGGTGTATGATTTTAAGAAATAAAATAAAAAATTTTAATTGTGATTTTTGAGAGTGTTACAAGTTAGTACCAAAGTGATGGTTCTGATAACCACTCTTTGCTTCTTAGAAATTTGTTTACAAAAATATTTTCTTGAGTTTTTAAAATGATTTTATGCCTTGAAAAAGTTTTAATTGGGCTAATAGTTCTAGGTCCACTGGTGAGGGAATGAAAAGGGTAGCCGAGGAAACTCCTAAAGGGGGGAAGTGTGTATAGTAATTAATGAACCAGAAGGTTTAGACCTGACTCTCCTGTTATTTTACAGCTGACCAATTCATGATTAATGGATGAGTTGGATGCCTTGAGGAGGCTTTTGAGGCCTTCATGGAGTTCATACAATGGTAGCCCTAGGTTCATTCACCACCCTCACCCCCACTTCATCACTAGGAGGGTGCCGAGGAGGACTAGCTATAGAGGGTCATTGTTCACCATCCTTAGTTGTACGCGGGTGAGGAGGATCCTGTGATCTTAGAGGGGTGGATTTGAGACATGGATTACACCTTTAAGGCCATTGATTTTCCCGTTGCTCGTCATTCTAGCATCATGACTTTCTTCCTTTGAGGCGTTACGGATGCTTGGTGAGTTAGGTGCCATACATGGGATGATCCACAAATATCCTGGGAGGCTTTCATAACTACCTTACGTGCCCAATTCTACCTAGAGAGATTTAAGAGGGATAAACTTAAGGAGTTCATGCAGCTCAACCAAGAGGCATAATGTTGAGACAATACTATACTTGTTTCATCGAACATCTAAGGTTCGCCCCATGCATCGCAGCCAATGAGTCAACAGTGGTCTACCAATTTGAGTAGGGGCTCCATTTTAGTATCCGCTTGATGATGGGTATAGTGGTATTCCTTGACTTGGCCACTTTGTACGAGTGTGCATGCATTGCAACCACTATAGTCCAAGAGTAGGAATCAATCATAGGGAAAGCAAGGCTAGAGACCCAGATATCTGAGAGTGGGACCCAGCCTCGAGGAGGAGGATCCTTAAGATATCAGCAAAGGGGTCCGGTTGGGAGCTAGGGGCCATCAAGGAGTTCTTCTCGCAGATGCTGTGGCAAGAACCACCTAAGGTGTGACTATGGGAATATACCCTTGAGTTGCAGGACTTGTGGTAAACTAGTTCTATAAACTGATATACTAGATCATACTTTCAACAAAATGATTTTACTCGACTAAATCAATCAACTTGTTGGGGAACCGATTGAATGGTAGGCCAAACCGATCAACAAGTTTGTTGAGTTGAGCATATTCTCAAAACTCAATTTTTTAAAAAAATTTCTTATACGGAAACAAAACCTTATTAACTCATGCCAAATTGTTCCTAAGAGATTCTTAGCCTTTTCCATGATGCATTTATCTTGAAATGTTACCTTATACCAAATTAGAACATCGATTGGGACATTTAGGGAGGATGATCTCAACCTTATCTTCTTCAACCTCTCTCCTCTACATATTTTTGAGATTAATACTTTAATGTTAGGCATAATTCTGATTAGCCTTCCATGATGATCCCATTACCCCTCTTATGAATTGTCATTCTGGATTAGTTGACCTATATTTCTTCAAAAATACTATTTAAGCTCTGGAGAATAGGTTAACATATCTTGGACAAAGTCTTTCTATTTAACTCAAATTCAAATTGTAAGAATTTGGATTTTTGAGTTGTTCCTAACCACTCCGTGATTCATCTCGATTGGTTGGCTATAAATAGCCCCAATCGCTCCTTTTGTTCACCTTTCTTTCACCAAAAAAAAATCCCTTACTCTTTTTATTTACTTTTTCCCCATTTGCATTTCGAGCCTTATAGTTAAATTCCTTTCACTCTTCTGATCCTTTCCCCCATCTCCCTCTTGTTTTAATTATTAAGTAAGGAAGAGTTAGATTTGGGAAAATGATTACATGGTTTAGCTGAGCATTCCCTATTTTTACTTTAAGTGTGGTGTATTCCTTCTTTCCATTCTATTTTAAGTTTGAATTTATTAAGGTTATGTATGAATTTCTAAGTTAAAGATTGTTGTTTTTAAGGTTTTAAAATTTGAGATTTTCATAGGCTGAGATTTATGGTTTAAGGAAAGTTTTACCTACATCAAGTAAGTGATTCTTGCTTCTAAAATTGATTATGAGTATTCCTGCATGTTATGGGCTCTTTAGGTTGATATTATATGTTGACTTGAATGTATATAGATTGTACAACTAATTTGGATGGTTAGATTGTGTATTTTGGGTACAGAGCATAAACCTTGAGAAAAATGAGTTGTGGTAATTAAATATTGAGCTGTGCAAGTCAAATAGGCTAATAATTTGTTATACAACGTAGAAACATGTTCCAATGTGGTTTAATAAAGATTTATAGGCATGATTTGCATGTAAATGATTGTTTGGTGCTGTTATAGAGAAAATTGATTGGCTCGTTCCTATAACAGTTTACTCGTTTACCTAACCCATTAATTGGTAAGCCTGTAGAGACTTTGGTCTTGCTCTCTACTTAAACATATCAACTGATTGGGTAGAAATGATTGATTGGTCTATGATCAGTCAAATAGTTTGCCTAAACCAATCAACTAGTATGAGAAAAGCAATGTTTGGTTGAGTCAAATTGACTCGACTGGCTGACCCAAATCAATCATTTGGTTGGTGCAACTGCTAGACCAATTGGGCTAGGCCAATCGATTATTTATACTTATTTATGTAATTTCATTCCTTTCAATTTGATTATGCATTGAGGCTATGTATGGGATTGTTTTATGATTATTAAAGGAAAAAAAATACATACCTTATCATGGATTAATGACCTAATGAATGGATTATATGGATCATGAGTTATGATTTACTCTACGAGTATTGTAAAGGCTAAATGGGTATACCACTTATGAAATGTGATGGTCTTTGAGAAAAGAGTAATGAATCACAATATATGTTGGAATAAAATAATATGATGGGCATGAATTATATTGGATAAGGATAAATGGAAAGCCTACGTTGTTGGGAAATGGAAATGATTAATATAGAAGAAATATGTTAATGCCTTGCTCGCTCTTTATATAGGCCTTATGTTATCATCTATCCTCATGAATACTATTCTAATCATGTAAATTAAAAGACAATCGAGTTGTGTATGGGTCTGGGTTACCCTATCCTTGATTAGCTATAGGGGATTAGTCTACCTTTAGATGTTTATTGGTATCTTAAGGCTGCATTCTTAGAGGTCTTAGTGCCTTACCTATTATAGACACTGATAATGTACTAGGGTTTAATGATACTAAAGGGTTTGGTTACCTAGGTGGTTAGCTTCGGCCTCGACTTATTGTAATCCCTCATAATTTTAAAAGCCTATAATTTAATAAATAAATTTTATTTGGAATAAATTAACCTTTAAATCTATTTAATTTAATTATTTTATAGATTTTTGAATATATAAGATTTGATATAAATATTCAATAAATTAAAATAAATATTTTGTTATTTTATCATACCTTTTTTATTTAAATAATTTTCAAACCATTATTTTACTAAAATTATCCTTTTTTAGACCCTAATATTTTAATTATATTAAATTAAATTATTAAATAAATTTATTACCCATAAATATTGCATTTTATTATTTTATAGATTAAATTATTTTTAATTGCCCCATTTTCCCTTTTCTTTTTTCCTTTTTCCTTTTTCCTTCTCCTTTTTCTCCTTTCTTTCTTCTTTCCTTTTTCCTTGGGCCGCCGGTGCCCTAGCCTGCCCCTTCCCCATCCTCGCGCCTGGGCCATTGGCCCGTTCCTTTCCTCCTGCGTGCATTGCTGACCCGCCTCCCTCCCTTCCTTCCTTTCTTCCTCGACCGGGCCAACCCGTTTCTTTTTCCTTTGGCCGCCCGTCGCACCCTGTCCCCCTCCCCTTTCTTCTTCTTCTTCTTCTTCTTCTTCTTTCTTTCTTCTTCCTCTTTCCCCGGCAAGAATCCCGACCCCCCATCTCTGCCATCCCACTTGCAACTCCCTCTCCCCCATTTCTTCCCCTATCTCTCTCTCTCCCTCTTGTCATTTTCTCTACCCTATCCCGGTCCCACCATCCCTGTCTCCCTTCCCCCATGCCTGGCCATACCTCCCTTCTTTCTCTCCCTGCCACTGCCATTCCCCTACCACCCTACTGCCACCCCTCGAGCACCTTATCCCATCCTCTCTCTTTCTCTTCTTTTTCTTCCCCCTTCCCTACCTCGTTCTGTATTTTTTCGAACTCCCATGCCTTGCCTGACCTCTTTTCTCTCCCTTTCTCCTCCTTCCCTCACCCTTCCTATTTTGCTTCGCCGCCGCCGCTCCACCGCTATCGCTACCTCAATAGCCACCTGCACCACCTCCTGCCACCCTCTACCTCACCCCCGACCAATCACAGCACCCCTTGAGACACCCCGCATCCTCCTTTTTCCTCCTTTCTTCTTTTTCTCTTTTTTCCCTCCCTTCTCGGCAACCACCCTGTGAAGCCCCGATATGCCGTCGTTTCGCCGCTTATGCCACCACCTGAGCCACCACATTAATCCCTACAACCCCCTCTACCACCCCAATCCTCCTTTGCCCGAAACCACTACCCAAAAGCCTTCATTTTCCCTATCCCTTTTCCTTCCTTCTCAACCCCCATCTCGACACCCTCCTCGGCCGCCACCTTCGTAGCCTCGCTGCCGTCGTCTCCGCCGCCCTTAGCCGCCTTCAACCCATCCTCGACCACCACTTACATCCCCTCTCCACTTCTGCACCATTCCCTTGCCCCAAATCCTCCCCCGCATGCCCTTTTCCTTAGCCCCAAAACCCTAACCCGAAAATAGCCTATTTTCCCTCCTTTCACCCACTTTTGAGCCTCTCCCTAATCTGCATGCTTGGTTATGCTTTGTTTAATAATTTTTAAGGTATAATAATATTTTGATTCAAGTATTTGATTAATTAAGCATTATAAAGTTTTATACTTTGATCCTTATTATTTCTAACATAATAAACCTTGATAATATTATTAGGTATTGGTTTTGATAATCAAAGCTTGAACCTTAAACCGGAATACCGGTAAGGTTCATTTTTTTGGGAATCGAGGTAACCGTTAAATCCCACTTAAACGTATGGATAACGTATGTTAGCACATTAGGCATTTTTAATGTGTATTATGCTTGATATATGTTGTTTAATATATTCTATGTGGTTTCTTGTTGGTTGATAAAATAAAGCATGATAGGTTATACGATATGTATGGAAATATTGTTTAAGGTAAGAGTTTGGTTGTTAATGAAAATGTTAAGTATTATCCATGTTATATTATGCTATTGTGATCTTTAATGCATGAGTAATGTTTTGTGAGTCTTAGGGGATTTTAGTAATGTATCTTATAGAAGAATATGGCCTAATATATATATGGGTGCTAATAAGTATTATATTAATTATAAGAGTTGTGGATGAGGTGTTAATATTAATACTTTATGTAGTAATAATAATAACTTAATATAAGTGGTGTACGAAGGGGCAAAATGGTAATTTCGAATTAAAAGGGTATTATGGTAATTTTGGAGGCAAGGGCAAAGTGGTAATTTGGCAATTGAAGTGTAAAAAGGGTAATTTTAGAGTTAATGGATAAAATAGTAATTTTGGGAGTAGAAAGGGTAAAGTGATAAATTGTAAATGAAAAGGAGCAAATTGGTAATTTTAGAAGTAAGGGGGCAAAATGGTAATTTTCTAATTAAAGGGCAAAATAGTAATTTTGTAATACAAGGTTAAAATGGTAATTTTCTAATTAGGGTAAAATGGGAATTTTATAATAAAAGGGCAAAATTGTAATTTTTTAATAAAAGGGTAAAATGGTAATTTTGTGGTTAAAGGGCAAATGGTAATTTTGTAATTAAAGGGTAAAGTGGTAATTTTGTGATTAAAGGGCAAAATGGTAATTTGAAAATTAAAAGAGGTAAAATGGTAATTTCGTAATTAAGGATAAAAAGGTAATTTTATAAGTGGAAGGGTGTTATGGTAATTTTTGGAAGTTAAGGGGTAAAATGGTAATTTTGAAAGTAAAGGGGTAAAATGGTAATTTTGTAAATAAAAGGGGTAAAAGTGGAATTGGAAAGGAGTAACTTGGTAATTATAATAATTGAGAAGGGTAAAATAATAATTTAAATAAATAAAGGGTAATTTGATAATTTAATAATGGAGAAGGGTAATTTGGTAGTTAGGATAATGAACAGGGGTAATTTGGTAATTTGACCAACTAAAGGGCAAATTGTTAATTATAATAAAGGAAATGGGAAAATTGGTAACCTAACCAACCAAATGGAAAATATATTAAGTGTAACAAATACGAAGTGTAATTAGTGGTCTAATAAGTGTGGAAGATAGCTCGGTAACCTAAACCGAGTAACGGTGTAGCTAAGGCCGAATGTGTGTTATGTGTCCTACATGCCTTGGATTCCCTATATAATTTATATGTCGTGTTCTATATTCTATTATCTTAACTGTTTCATGTGTGGCGTGGCTTGGAACCGAGATGTGTTCATGTGTCCTCTTTTGGTATGTGCTACTATGGATATGCTAAGTTATGATGTGATGTGATGTGGCCCTTTAGGACATACATGCTAGGATAGTTAATGTGGTGATAGGGGATCGAGGCATGAAAAAGAGAAATGGGGGAGAAAGATAACCAAGGGGAAGTAAGTTGGCTAATGTAGGTATAGGAGGAACTAGGATTTGCATGGGATGGTTAGAGTTTGCATGGGGGCAAACTTTACGTATGGAAAGTTGCCTCGGGGCTTGAGGAAGGTAATAGAAGTATCGTTTGGGTGTCTGGGGGCTTCGGGAGAAAAATAGTACGCGGGACAATGTAAGAGTACGTAGGAGACCGGGATAGGGTTTAGAAGGAAACCCTAATTTGAGCAGGCGAAAGATGAAAAAGAAATATAATAAAAATAAGTGAGAATGAGTGGGACACGAAGTGAGGGTTGAATCTAAGGGTCGTGATGTGTGGGATGTTAAAATAGTTGGGTCGTGTGAGGTAGAGAAGGATGGGCCACATAGGCCTAAATTAGGGTTTTTGGAGAAAACCCAAGGGTAAGACAGTGAGTGGACTTTGAGGGTATAAAGTGTGGGCCCTGACCCACACACTTAGGAATTGGGCTCTCGTTGTGAAAAAGTGGATTAAGGGAAGGATGTCTGGGCGAGTTAGGAGGTGCAGAAGTCCCGAGATATGGGACGGGCCCTCTTGGGAGGATAAGTGTGGGTGTAGTTAGCCATGCATGTTTAGGGTGAAATTTGTTGAATAAGATACGGTAAAAGACTAATCATGTAAAGTGAAAGATTATTGAGCCGGGTCCAGCCGATCCACTAGTTAGAAATAGTAGTTAGGGTTTTTACCCTATAAGTAACCGATCCACTAGCGAATAATAGTGGTGTGGACATTGTCCCCCAAGTGACCGACCCGTCGGCAATAATAGTGGGGGATTCTGAGCTCAATAAACCAAACCCTAATTTGTTAAGACATGTAAAAGACACTAAGCACTTACAGTGGAACACCATGAGAGTCGGGGCTAGACCGATCCACCGGCATAATAGTGGCCAGGAGTGTTTTGCGCTGGAGACCGATCCACCGGCATATAATAGTGGTTAGGTGCGTTCTGCCCTATAAGTGACCGATCCACCGGCTATAATATTGGGGTTCCCGCACTCACATGGATATTTATAATCCGAGATGATTGATTAATGATGGACTAATAGCCTTAAGGCCCTAAAAGTATCAATTATTCATTATGGCCTATTATTGTTTGGTTAACTTGTTAAGTATGTGAATGTTACGTATACACCATTAATATCTGATTAATTGTTGAATATGCGAATGTATGGATCTGAAGGTTATGTTTATACCTATCGTTATGTACGGATATAGTAGTATATCATGTGTTACATTGCGTGCCTACTTTTAAGTGCGTTTTTTAAAAGGTTACTCAGTACTGTGGTACTGAAGGGTTCCATTCGTGGGGCCCCTGCCTATTCAATGGGCAGTACCCCTTGCAGGTCGTATTCGGTGTTACTCAAGTGGGCCATCGGGAAAGAGCGTAAGGAACTATCCGGAACTGTTAGGGTTTTACTCCATATCCTTTAAATTTACAGTTTCTATGTATTTGTTGTCTTGAACCACCAGTGGTGGATTATATTCTTATAAAATATTTACTTGCGCTACTCTGATTTAAATATGTTTGAATTTTTCGTAAATTGTATTTTACTCTTTTAGCCTTAGCACTTGGTACTGGAACGATATGAGTGTACCGGTCTGGTACTAAGTGTGGCGGTAATATTCCCAAAGTTCACGGTTTATTAATTTGCTTCCGCCAATTTTCTTTTAATTAAACAAAATTTTTTAGTAGTGAATTTTGGGGGTGTTACACTTATGCCCATATTAGTTGGCTTTAGCCTGTATTTATGTCCATTCTAGTGCTTTGGCTCGGACTTATGTCTACTTTTTGATTGCCTTCGACCTAGAATTTGGTTTGCTTTTTTGATTAGCTTTGGCCTGGACTTTATGTTCCTTTATTTGGATAGACCCCCATTACTTCTCTTGCCACAACCCATACAATGTACTCGAATCCCTTTACAATTTTTCCTTAGGTTATTACCCCTGCATTGACTATAATGATAGTAGTGTTATTGCTTACCTTGATCTCCTATTCCCTTATGTCAATGCAGACTGCTCTTGTATACGCATGGTGGGAGTGTATACATTCTTATAAAGTTTAGATAAATTTGTGAATGTATCTGGCCCCAAGATAAGCTTCTTTAGAAGTTGAAGATGGTTTGTGATGAGCAAGCCTTCACATTTGGGGAAAACTTCTACAATTCACAAACATAGCATATTATTCCTGAATAGATAAGCAATCTTAAGACAAATATAGGAAATCATTAAGCTTATATTTCTTCAAATACTCTAGATAGAAACAGTGATGGAGTGCCTCCTAGAAGTCGATATAAGTCAAAATTTCACCTCCTAGCTCTTGATGACTCATTCACTAGTCATCGAGCGAAAGGACAAAGGAAGTATGCTATGGTGCTAGTCCTATTATGCCTAAGGCAAAATATGGCCTTGAAAGTGCATTCAAACTTGTGGATCCACACCTCAAGTAGAAATAGTTCATCCTAACTTATGTATGTAGGCAGGAGATAGTTAGTAACTCTCTAGTGTTAATCCTCTACATGTCCTCTTATAGATTGTTGTAGCTGAGGCAATGGTGCTAGAGGCTATTAAGCCTATTTCTAGGCCAAATATGAGTGTCACAAAGGCATCCGTTAATTGTGTAGGCTAGGATGGGGAGGTCATAGCGTACTACAAGATAAAAAACTTTTTAAAAAAGATTCTATACTACTACACCCATAATGAAAATAAGCACATAATCACATTACACATAAATAGCACCTAGACTAATCTTTCACACCACTCTAACCAAGCACAACCCTTAGAAAGCTAATTTAGGTTTTAAATAACATAATTTCAAACTAAAAATACTGGAAAACATAGTACAAAGCCACATTAAAACACAAAATATATAGGATTTTTGCAACCAAAGTTTTGATATTAATTTATAACACCCTCATTTTTCACTACTGTAAAAATTTCTTTTAAAAAGAATAATGTGGAAGCAAGCACAAGAAATGAGGAATGATACTGCCACATCTACTAATATCCTGATAAGTGTAAGGCAAAAACCTGCAACATAACTCACCAAAACCTTACTGATAAAGTTAGTAGAAAATCTTATAAAATTATCAATAATATAACAACAAAAAACATGTAATTCAAAATCTTAAAAACAAAATAGAAATATAAATTTCATTTTTCAACGATAAATATACTTTCAATACATAAATTAACTTTCAAAACATTTATAAATAATTATAGAAGTCCTTGAGGGATACAACTCCAATTATCTTATCTCTCAGCCCCAAATTAGAGTACTTGCACACAAACATTTGAATAAGAGTAGTATTAGTACGATGATGTATTGAGTAAAAAAAATCCACTCATAGCAGTAACATATGGACATTTAATGTTTGATTGCGATATAAGAAAAATGACATATTTGATTAACATGCAAGAATGTAAATAATGTCAATGGCATGCTGCCATGTTATCATGTATAGGACATATCGTTATGGAACATTAAAGAATGTGCTATGTAGGAGAACAAATCAAACATGAGAGTTCTCATTCCATGTTCATACAAAGTTATGTGAAATGGTATATATTCTTGCACACTACTATTAACTTATTTTCATGTAATCCGTTGACTCTAGTTCACAAAATCATTCTAATGCAGGAGCATCTAATGATTATCATATTCATCTTGATTCTTAAGGTAAGGAATAATTATCTTTCTTAATATTGGAGCCTATCATATTAAATATTCTTGATAATTTGTCTATGCTTGGTGTTGAAAACAATTCAAGTTGTTCTTATTGGTATGTTACATATTTACAAGAAGAAGATGTTAATACACCTTAAAGTATAAAATTATTCAAAGCATGCAAGATTATGGCATACATGGGATGATACTTTAAAACAAGAAGATATGGTGATGATTCTCATTAGTTGTATTAACTTTTTGTAAATCCTAACCCTAAGTGTATTTTATGTAAGTTAGGGTTTGATGTAATTTAATGTATGTTTCATAGTTAATTGTATGGCTTTATAATGATAATCATTAATATCATTTAGACCATGATATTGTGATTAGGATTAAGTATTATATAGGCTTAATTCAAGTGTAATAATGGGCTTGAATTAAGGTGGGAATCTCGGCTGGATGAGCTTGTTTGTGCCGGCTTCTACTTCCTCCTATATATACCTTGTACACGCATGAATTGAGTAATGAAATAGACATAATTTTTGAACACAAAATCAACATAGCAAGGCCTGTGTTTTATCCTCCCTTTTGAGTCTCTTTTATCAAGGAATGCCTGGGGTACATTCCTTCCTCCATTGATCTCATTCACTCAAACACTTGAAACCAACTTCAACCATTCAAATTTAACCAGCAATACATCCTGAGTTGTTCGAGTTTAATCGATAGTAAACCTTTTTTTTTCTGCTACTTAATTTCATGATTGACATCACCAATCAACAACAACCGATCCAACCCTTCCCTCCACTTTGATTACACATCATATTCATTAATGAAATCTACCAATGACATTAAATCACACATTCCAATTCATATTCCTACCCATTTATTTGTATATGAAATCATAGTTCATTTGTTTCGCTTATTCCGCTCATCCATTTCCAACACATAATATTCCTTAAGTATAAGGCACAATGATCAAGAAACCTACAACGAACACGACACCTATAGCTCCATGTCTTTGGCAAACATTGTGACCTATAACACTACTACTATGACCAACACTACCACTCAGGACACACTAAGTATCAAATCCTTTATAGGACCCATAGGCCACTTATAGAGTAAAGAGAGGGGCCTCGCTAATGCTCGACTGCTGTAACACATACAAAATCATAGGGAAGACATTTATTGCATGACCCTACCTTAGAGGCTATCTCGAGGCTATTTAAGGTGGACTAAATGCAATCACCAGCTATGGCGATAATGGCGAACCATAATACAATTTCCATAGGTGGACTAAAACCACAAGCTATGACCACTATGGTGACCTAGAGCAAAATTTCCATAATTAATTCTTTTCACTTATCACTTGAATTGTTCGCCACTTATGCCTGGACCACATATCCAATAAAACACAACCTATCACTAATGTTCTTGGAAAAATTTGACATGATTAAAAATAAAGAATTTAACCACTTGCTTTTGCATTAACAAACATGCTAATCAAAAGAATATATCATAGTACACTTATGCAGCTTAATTAGCATACAAACTTATAAAATACAGCTACAAAGGATCATGACTCATATGTATGAAGAACTACACGTTTCACACCATAAGATCAATTCAACATAAGAATTCCAAAATATCTAAATGGATGAGGAACACAACTAAGGTCGTACTTGATTAGTTTGACCTACAAGTTAATATAATATCACATATCCTTAAAACACTTAGATTTCACAATATTCTTATTTTCATGCTCAACATGAAACACTCATATAACCCTCAACATTCTCAACAAATTCTAATATTCACATAGTATGACCAAGATATGGAACAACACACATCAACATATAATATTTTATTAGTTATGAGCTTAGGAGGTTTACCTAGCCTCCTAACTATCCTAACACTAGAAGAAGGAAAACCCTAACTTCAGGATGCACTAGAATTCTTTCATAGATCATCTTTAAAAATTGTAGGACTAAGTTAGGAAAAACTAATCAAAATATATAATAATAGAAACCAAGTAAATTTTATCAAAAACCACTTAAATAGTTAGCATTTACAACCCAAAACATCAAATCGATCAATTTTAGAGAATTGATTCAAAATGATAATTAAGAAACACAATTTAATTAATTTTAAATTAAAATGAATAATTAGCTAAATAGAAAAGACCCAAACCAAAAAAAAAATTTCGAACAAAAGATCCTTAAATTGCGTAAAAAATTCTATAAAATCAATTTTAGAAGAAACACTATATAAATGACCAATTTTATAATTTTATTTAGAAAGCTAAGATTTTAGGCCCAAAAATAAAGTTTAGTTAAATTTTATTAGTTTATTTAAATTGAAGGATTTGAAATGGAATAAGACTTATTTTATAATATATTGTATAATAAATTAATCAAAAATAATAAATAAAATACCTAATTAAAAATAATTAGGGTATTTGAGCTCAAAATGAAAATCTAATCAAATCTTGCTAAAATATTAATATTAAAAGTTTAGAAATGAAATAAACATGTTCTAATGCACATTTTGTAATCAATTTAATAAAATAACTCATAGATCAATCAAATTTAAACCTCTAGACTTTTGACTAAAATATCTAATTCTAATTGATTTCTCACAAAATTTTTAAATTTGTGTTTCCAACATGAAATTAAATAAACTTAAAATTTTAATGTGTAATCAATTTATAGAAACCAGTTCTATTGGACAAATCTTTACAATTTAGATATAATTGAGTTAACAATTTAATTTTTCATAATTCAACCACAAACACCACAATCAACCCATCAAAATTAATCCCATAATACATAAATACTCAATTCAATAGTCAAGTTAGCTTATCATAAGCTAATTCATTCAAAATGAATCACAATAGAAGTTAGGATTTGGGGTTATTTATACCAAATGAAACACAACGAATTAGAGCTATTGATGATTGATGAAACTTTGTTGGTTGGTGGATGGGTGATGTTGAAGGTGACTTGGCAGAGGTGCATTGCCATTGTTGTTGCTTGCCGTAGCAGTTGGAGCTTCGACAGTGGTGGCAACTTGCTAGCATCAATGAGGAGGAGGACGAGTGGAGGGAGTGGTGGTGTGGTGTGACATTGGTCTAGTGTGTTGGCCTTGGTTGAAGGGTGATTGAGGGAATATGGTGGATAGGTCGAGCTTTCACGTAATAGAAAATGGAGCAAAAGAAAGAAAGAAGTAGATATAAGGTAGACAAAATGTTTTTTCAATTAGGGTAAATTTCAATGCAATATTCTCTTAGAAATCTATATATATAATTTTAGAGAAAAATTAAAACTTAACTGAGAAAAGCTTTTATTTAAAACCATTCGTATCACTCATTAAAAACCAAAATACAATTCCAAAATAACATTAAGAATACATTGGAGAAATATTTTTATAAAAATTTTAGTGACTTTAATTAATTTAAAATATTTTTGAAATAAATCATTAGTTAACCAAAACAGAAGAAATTTAATTTAAAAAAAAGCATAAATATTTTTTATTTTAAATTTTTTTAAGATCTTATCGACCTTGTAAAAATAGATAAACTTAAAGACAAAAATATTTCTTATGTATAAAAATTATTAAGATAATATTACCTCTTTAAAAGGATTTTATAATTTAAAATAATTTATCCTTTGTTTTTTTTTTGCTCGGCACCCACATCCCAAGGGCATGACATGTGAGTTTGGCTGACATCTATGGCTTTGCTCCAATGCGAGCTTGACAACGGAGATGGTTCTTTTTATTTCTGGGGCACCGAATGATCCGATTCTTCTCATGGCCATTTAAATAGTATTCCGGAGGATTCATGGGTAAACCAGGCGGAAGGGTAAAAGTTGCAAGTTTTGAGGACGGGAATCGAATGGCTGAGATGGATGTGAATATATCCCATCGGTGTTGACACCCGACGCCGATGGAAGGTCACGTCACGTCCAAAGAGTATTGATAAATAAGAGAGAGCCATCCCTTTGAACTCACTGGCCGCTGCGACCCTTTTTACCCTATTGGTTAAGGACCGTGTATGACCGACGACAAATAAAAGGTAGGGCTGTGCAAAAAATCCGGGATCCGAAAATTCGATCCGATATTTAAAAATCCGATCCGACATTTCGGATATCCGAACCGGTTTTATTCTAAAAGGATATCCGACATTCGGATATCCGGTTTTTTTTTGGATTATCCGATCCGACAAAATATCCGATATTTTGTTGATTATTTCAATAATACACCATATTATTGTGTTTTTATAGTTTTAAGTTTTAAAATTTTATTTATTTTTATATTTTAAATATTTATAATAATATTTTAATACTTCTTTTAGATAAAATAAGATATTTATATGAATATAGATATGAATATTAATTGATATATGATCCTTATTTTTAAAAATATTATAGCAAAAGTTATTAAAATTGATAAAATAGTATTTTCATACGGATATTGGATATATCCGAATCCGGTCTATATCCGGTCTATATTTTTCGGATATCCGCATTCCGGATATCCTGTCTAATAAAATGCGGAGCGGATATCCGAAAAAATATCCGAATGGATACGGATATCCGGTTTTGCACACCCCTAATAAAAGGCAAGGCAGGGCAGCCGTAGAAAAAAGTTTGCAAACGGCCCTGTACTGGACTGTTATTATTATTATTATTATTATTATAACTAATTAATTAATGGCATTCCCCTTGAATAATGCTCCTTATATTGCTACAGTACAGTACTGGTATGATAGTATATATCGGCCGCTTGCTCCGCTCGTGATGATAAAATAAAAGCATCATAAATTGATCGTTTCGATTATAAAAAGGCACTCCAAGAGGAGCTAGACGTTACTAATGACTCGTTAGGTCTCCTCCAAACCCCATTCGCTCAAAAACGGTCCAGTCGGCTGGTAGCCTTTAACATCCCCCAATCCTCGCCTCCCATTAGTAAGAGTTGCTCTGTCTCTGTCTCTCTCTGTCTCTCTCAAACACACACACACCCCCTCTTAATTAAACAAGATTAGGGAATTAAATTTGTCTTCCTTCCTCCTTTGGCAACAATATATAATTATATATATAGCCCCAGTATTAATTGTCACGTTGTTTGCAGTGAGGGAAATCTAATGGCATTTGTCAGCACAGCAGGTATTGAATGCAAGTGATAACATTACATTAGTGCTATGTATTCTATTCCTACCGTATATTGCCTGCCCTTACGTACATATATAATTAGGCAATATTGTTCTAAAATATTTCTGGTTGCTTTTAAGAACAGGTTACATTGATTTTTTTTTTCACCCTGTATATATATGAGAAACTAGTTAAAGTTTTGTTTGGCATGAGAGTAACTAATAGACAGAGAATTTTTTTCCCTACTATTTCATGTACTCTTTATATCAGTTATTTAAAAATAGTAAAAAAACTTCTTTTTGGACAAAATTAAATTCTAAAATAAATATTTATCAAAAAATAAAATAAAGTTTTTTTTTAATATTTTAAATAGACTATAAAAACGATATAAAATATAGGAGGATAATTTTTCTATCACTATTACTGGATACCAAAAAACTTAATTAACTATACGAGTTCATCATAGGTCTGGCATGTGGGGATGAGGCTATGTAATGCAGCCAAGGATGACTTGCCAGCAAATTACCCCTCGTTGTGGCCGGTTTACATATTGGAGTTAAGTTTTAGGCGATTTGGAGCCGTACTTAAAATATTGAGTGATAATAGCAGTCCGAAACAATAAAATAAATGAAACATACAAGACTCTGTTGGCTCCGAGCGATCACCGAGGGATGAGGAGGAAAGGTCGGCAAGTCATTGTTGGCCTGGCCATATTTGAGCCTTGTCTTCTCATGCTAGATCTTTGATGATAATCAATATCCAACCCGGCCCGTTGTTTCAAAGTTGGTTCGATCCCAGATGGCCGGCCGGCCACACGATAATGTACGCAAACATCAAACTTTAACCTCATTTTTCTTTTACGCGCGTGTGCGTGTTATCCTTCCTATCACATGCTTCCCCGCTCTTTTTATTTATTTATTTAATCTTTATATGTTTCAACTTCGATTAGGTTGTTTGAACTGTGTAAGCTACATGCAATATTATTATTATTATTATTATTATTATTATTATTATTATTATTATTATTATTATTATTATTATTATTATTATTATTATTATTATCTTCCTAGTCAATTTGCAGCTCACATAGAATAATGCATAATTTGTCTCGCTTTTCAAATGTGTGATTAATTACTTCTATAACTAGTGACATACATACATGCATGTATATATTGATACCTACCTAGACTTGCGTATGATACACAATTCAACCATACGCACTCAATCTATATATTTATAGAGCACTTTGATATTGTTAGGAATTTGACTATCCTTTTGTAAGAAAAGATAACTATTGGCTTCCTGGCTTAATAGTTGTATTCTTGTTCTTTCTTTCCTTTTAATTAATGGGTAACCCAAGCAGTTCAAACATGCAACAACCAGAACCAAAACTAATGGCCTTTGCCATTGCTCTACACACAGTGGGAAGCTATGTATGTACTATACAAGTTAACAAAAAGCTGCGTACATTTCCACTACTAAAGTTGTACTAATTAATTTTTTCAAGTTCTAGGATTACAAAACGCTTTTAGCTAAGAGAAAATCAATTACCTAAATTAGGGGTAAATTGTAGATGTAACCAACCAGCTGTGCACACTGACCATCAACCTCTTTTTGTTGTGCAAAAATGAGTCAGCCAAGCAACAACCTGCAATACCCTAAAATTTTAATTAAAAAAATTATGATAAAATAGAAATTTATTAGTAAAATTAATTAAATTTATTATTTTAATAAAATAATGGAAGTAATTAAGAAAAAAGGAGGAAAACAATAAATAATTTAATTATGGAAGATTAGGGTAATTTGTTAATTCACATAGGATTTAGGACAATTTACCCTAAAATTTCTAAATTAATATAAAGAGAAATTTAATTATTATTTTACAAATTCTTAATATTTTCAAATATTCAAAAATACCAAAATAACCTAAAAACACCAACCAATCTATTTTCCTTTTTCTTCCTTCCTTTTTTCCTTTCTCCTTTTTCCCCACTTCTTCCCGGATTAAGCCATGCCCATCCGCCCAACTCCCTGCGTCCATGTCCACTACTAAAGTTGTACTAATTAACTTTTTCAAGTTCTAGGATTACAAAACGCTTTTAGCTCAGAGAAAATCAATTACCTAAAGTAGGGGTAAATTGTAGATGTAACCAACCAACTGTGCACACTGACCATCAACCTCTTTTTGTTGTGCAAAAATGAGTCAGCCAAGCAACAACCTGCAATATCCTAACATTTTAATTAAAAAAATTATGATAAAATAGAAATTTATTAGTAAAATTAATTAAATTTATTATTTTAATAAAATAATGGAAGTAATTAAGAAAAAAAGGAGGAAAACAATAAATAATTTAATTATGAAAGATTAGGGTAATTTGTTAATCCACACAGGATTTAGGACAATTTACCCTAAAATTTCTAAATTAATATAAAGAGAAATTTAATTATTATTTTACAAATTCTTAATATTTTCAAATATTCAAAAATACCAAAATAACCTAAAAACACCAACCAATCTATTTTCCTTTTTCTTCCTTCCTTTTCTCCTTTCTCCTTTTTCCCCACTTCTTCCCGGATTAAGCCATGCCCATCCGCCCAACTCCCTGCGTCCATGTCCACTACTAAAGTTGTACTAATTAACTTTTTCAAGTTCTAGGATTACAAAACGCTTTTAGCTCAGAGAAAATCAATTACCTAAAGTAGGGGTAAATTGTAGATGTAACCAACCAACTGTGCACACTGACCATCAACCTCTTTTTGTTGTGCAAAAATGAGTCAGCCAAGCAACAACCTGCAATATCCTAAAATTTTAATTAAAAAAATTATGATAAAATAGAAATTTATTAGTAAAATTAATTAAATTTATTATTTTAATAAAATAATGGAAGTAATTAAGAAAAAAAGGAGGAAAACAATAAATAATTTAATTACGAAAGATTAGGGTAATTTGTTAATCCACACAGGATTTAGGACAATTTACCCTAAAATTTCTAAATTAATATAAAGAGAAATTTAATTATTATTTTACAAATTCTTAATATTTTCAAATATTCAAAAATACCAAAATAACCTAAAAACACCAACCAATCTATTTTCCTTTTTCTTCCTTCCTTTTCTCCTTTCTCCTTTTTCCCCACTTCTTCCGGATTAAGCCATGCCCATCCGCCCAACTCCCTGCGTCCATGTCCACTACTAAAGTTGTACTAATTAACTTTTTCAAGTTCTAGGATTACAAAACGCTTTTAGCTAAGAGAAAATCAATTACCTAAAGTAGGGGTAAATTGTAGATGTAACCAACCAGCTGTGCACACTGACCATCAACCTCTTTTTGTTGTGCAAAAATGAGTCAGCCAAGCAACAACCTGCAATATCCTAAAATTTTAATTAAAAAAATTATGATAAAATAGAAATTTATTAGTAAAATTAATTAAATTTATTATTTTAATAAAATAATGGAAGTAATTAAGAAAAAAAAGGAGGAAAACAATAAATAATTTAATTATGGAAGATTAGGGTAATTTGTTAATCCACACAGGATTTAGGACAATTTACCCTAAAATTTCTAAATTAATATAAAGAGAAATTTAATTATTATTTTACAAATTCTTAATATTTTCAAATATTCAAAAATACCAAAATAACCTAAAAACACCAACCAATCTATTTTCCTTTTTCTTCCTTCCTTTTCTCCTTTCTCCTTTTTCCCCACTTCTTCCCGGATTAAGCCATGCCCATTCGCCCAACTCCCCTGTACCCCCAGGTCGCTCCGCTTTTTTTTTTTTCCCTTTCCCCATCGCCTGCACAGTCTTCTTTTTCTTTCTTTTCTTTTCCTCCAATCGGCTGACCCAACCACCTTCTTCTTCCTCCTCCCTTTTCCCCGTCCTTGAGCTATAGGTCACAACTACGACTTGCCACCATCCTCCCTCTGCCACCGTACTGCCCGACCAACTCCTCCCCTCTCTCCCCCATCCTTTTTCCTTCCCATTTTGAGCTAGACCTCCCTCACCTGCCTTTCTTGCGTGCACCCTTCCTTTCCATTTTTTTCTCCCCTGCCATGTTTGCCCCTACCCTTCACAGACTCGTACCAGCCTGCTACCGCCGGTCTGTGAGTCCATGCCATAACTGCCCCTTGTCCTCTTCCCCTCCCTTGGTCTATAAATACCTAAACTGACCCCCCATTTGGTTCCTTTACTCTGCCTAGAAATTTCAGCGCATTTTCACCGCCACCACATCAAACGCTACCCTAGCCGCCAACATGCAACACTGCCACCTAAAACACCACCCAATCCCTTTGCTACATTACCCTCCACTAAACTGAGCCACTCATCACCCCTGAATCCCCATACACAAACCACCCCTATTGTGCAAAATTGGTTGCTCAACTTGCCCCTTTGCACCCCATCGCTGCCCCTCTTGCTGCCGTGTGCCGCCTCCTCCGCCGCAATCACCACCTCCCCTACCACCTAATTAAACCAACATAACCTCCCCTACCTTCCCTTCTCCCTTTCTCCCCCTCCTTCCTCCTCCTTCCTTCCTTTTCTACCATCCTCAGCCACCACAACCACCACCACCTACACCGCCACCCTGACAGTGCCACCGCCACCACTATAACCCTCTCAACCCAAAGAGTCCACCACCACTACAGCCACATCTCACACCCTCTCTTCCAACCCTAAAAGGCCCACCTTCTCCAAACCGCCACTTTTACCACCGCCATAACCGCCGCTGCCACCCTCACTAGGTTGTGCCCTAACCCTTCGTAGCCCTTAAGTATAATTTATTTAGTGTCATTATTATTCTAACCTTATTATTATTATTATTATTAAATTTATTATCATTATTATTGCTAATATTGTTAATAATATTTTTTCATTGGCTAATATAACTACCTAAACCTATTTTGGCTAATAATAGCATGATTAACCATTTTATGGATAATATCCTTATTTTTACTACTAAAGATGTTGCTACTACTATTACTACTATTATTATTATCCCTAATACTAGTTTATAATAGAGGTGAGTAGGAGATAATGAAAATCCTAATAAGAGGGAAGTTAACCCTAGTATTTTCCCTCTTATAGGTGAACCAAGTCTGACCCCTAAGGAGGCATAGGAGTGTACACCAAGTCCGGTGTCATTTTAGGTAAGGATGTGGTTAAGGCCTAATATGTGTATTATGTGCATTGTATATTATGTGTGATGATATATTTGTGTACCATATATGATTATGACTATGTACTTGTAGTGCAACACAGAGCTAAGGTAAGTGCATGTGTTCTCTTTATGGCATGTATAAAATAATAATGTATCTTGTGCTTTATGATGCTTATGTGATATGACCCTTTAGGACCTACATGCTAGGAGGCTTTAAAAGATATAGTGCGGGGATGAAAAGATGAAAGGGGTAAAAGAAGTGAGTTGACTAGAGGGAAGTAAGAATGGCCTAAGTATCTCATGACTTATGGGTGGACAAATAAAAGGTTAATATGAATAAAATAAGAGGGTGAAATAAATATTACATGGGGAGTATAGGGTTTGCATAGGATGGATGGTCTTTGCATGGGCATGATCCTTACATGGAAAAATTTGGCTTGAGGGCTAAGTAAGGTAAGGGAAGAGTTGTTGGGATTTGGGAGTACATAGGTTTGTGTAAGGGACTAAGGGTGCATGGGAAACTTGGATAGGATTTGGGAGGAAAACCCTAAGTGGAGGAGATTGCGGAAGGGAGAAATAATGGAAAGAATTGGAGTATGGGGTGAGAGTGGAAGGATGTAACCTAGAGGGTGAATGTGTGTCATGTGGAAGAGGGAATGGTAAGTAAGAGTGATGGAGGGACATCATATAAGAAAAGAGAGGTGTTAGGGTTTGGGATGGCCAACTAGGGTCTTGTGGCCACATGTGCAAAATGGGAAGTAAAGTGGGATGCTTAGGGACGGATCGAGTGAGGTGATGAGTTGGGGGAAAGAAAAACATGGTTTGTGTCAGATAGAGGAAGGTTGGGCCACATAGGACAAATTAGGATTTTTCGGGGAAAACCCTAGAGCGCGATAGTGAGTTAACCTTGAGATGGGGGAAAGTAGGCCTCGATCCATGCACTTAGAAGTTGGGTATTCATGGTAAGCGAGGAAAATGGGGGAAAGGATGTCTGGATGTATTAGGAGGTTTAGAAGTCCCAAAATATAGGATGGGTCTTTTAGGAGAATAGGAGTATACGGGTTGTATGAGTGGGTAGTCCAAAGGACATACATGTCTAGGGTGGAAATATTTATTAAATAATACATGAATACGATACTAACCATTTAAAGAGAAAGATTGTTGAGCTGGGCCTAGACCGGTCCACCGTTAAATAATAGTGGTCAGATGCCTTGTGCACTGGAGACCGTTCCACCAACGAATAATAGTGGCCAAGTGCGTTCTACTTTTGGGTGTTTTCTGGTCCACCAGCTATAATAGTTGGGGGATCTTGATCTCAACAAACCAAACCTAATGACGATAAGCTATGGAAATATACTATCTACTTACAGTGAAACACTATAATAGTCAAGATCAGATCGGTCCACCGACGAATAATAGTGGTCAGGTGCCTTGTGCTCTCGAGGCTATTCCATCAGAGAATAATAGTGGCTAGGTGCATTCTCCACTGGGTGTTTTTTGGTCCACTGGCTTTAATAGTGGTGTTCTCATACTCACATAGATGTATAATAAGAATGGCGTGAACTAGGAATATTGACTAGAGATCTAATGATTAAGTTTAACTATAATGAATTATGGCTTGTACTATATACCTAATTGTGTTATCTGAATTTTGTTAATGGCCTTAGCTATATGGTTACCTTACTTATTATGTAGCATACTGATCACCCGTTTCATGGGTACTACTCATTTCCACTAGTAGAGGTTCCTTCTGAGTTTGTGGAGGGAGGAGGCGCCATATTTGATGCTATGACATATTTGAGGCATCGAGCGGGGCTGAGTGTTGACCTTTTGGGACTTAGCATGAGACCCAAGAGCGATGTAGTTCAGAATTTTCTTATTTCTACTTTTAGTTTATTATATTGTATTATTCTATCCCCTTAGGGGATTTGATTATTTAACCTTTTTCAATTGTATTGACTTCTAAGCGCACACTTTGATTTTCTCTTTATGAATATTTTGAATTCCTATGGTTCTTTGTCTTAAGTGTGTTTAATGTTTTGTGAAATTATTCTTAGCCTTGTGGTTGGTACAAGACTGGTTGGGGGCTAGGCTTGTGTTAATCACGACGGTTGCACCCCTCGTGCTTGTGTATGTTTTAATTAAACAAAAATTTTTAGTTGTAATTTTGGGGGTATTACACAACCAAAAAAATCAAACACCATCAACAACTTAGAATGGTTTTAGGAAGAAAAAAACATATGATTTGATTTTGTTGAGTTGGTGAATTCTTGAAGCTTGTTTTTGAAGAAGAAACCAACAGTGCTTGGTAACTAGCCATATTAAATGTACCCATTAGATAACAACCCTTGTTTCCCCCTTTTGGTTTGTTTACTTTTGTAATACCTCAAATTTATCTAACCCTAATACTATATAATTAATATCATATTCTATAAAAATTAATATTTTTACCTACCCTAATTCCTTAATCCTAAATCAAAGCCTTATCCTGGTATTAATTACAGATAATTAATATTTTAACTTCAATCTAACCATGGATGGTTGGTAAATTAATTTTATCTTAATTCCCTAATAAAAATTTAAACCTAAGTCTAACCCTAACCCTAACCCTTAATTCTTTATTTATTTACCCTTTTTCTTTCTCCTTATCTTATCTTATCTTATCTTTTTCTTTTTCTTTCCCACCTTCCCTGTTCTAATCAGCCTTCCCTTCTCTTCTTCCTCTTCAAGCTAGGAGCATAAATACCCCATATGGCATCTTCTTCCCCTTCCCAGTCATGCATTCCCCTACACCAATCCACCTACCCTTTACTCTATAGCACATCCTACACCGCTAGAAGGTATGCATGTCCCTTTCTTACCCAGACATTTATCAAAGAGACAAGCCCACACCAAACTTCCATAACACTGCACCATTTGACCTTTCTCATCCCACACCCTCACCTTGCATATTATATATACCCCATCTCCCTCCTTACTTCACTCTTTACACCTCTCACATACTCTTCCCATACTCCCTCTCCTTTCTTGTATATTCTTTACGTTTCATTTATCCCCTATCCACCATTTTCATCCATCTAACCTTTGCAAAATCATTGCCTCATGTAGTGAAGTAGCCATAGTATGAGCATCTGCATTTGCTAAGCTTTCACAACATGAAATACTCATACAAACCACCCCATTTTCTCCGTAACTTCCTATTACAACTAGCCCAAACACACCACTACTTCACGTTGCATGACTCCTACCAATGCCAAGCCTTCATGCTACATCACCGCCTACAATGTCACATCCTCTCTCCAAAAAACCCTCTTTGTGTCACTCCTTGAAGCAAAACCCCTAGCTATTTTAAAATTCCACATTGCTCCCCTTTGCTACACCTAATCCTACCAAAACTTGTTTAACTCTTGTGCTCCTTGGTTTGCTTCAAATTTTGCTCCCTTTTCCACCCTCCTTTGCATTATCTTTCCATTATTTGTTTTATAAAGTTATAATGATGTATTATCCTTTATTATTAGGCGGTTTTTTGTGTGTTTTCAAAGGATACATCTTAGATTATATGTGTTTTGAGACGGAAGATGTTTTTGGCAAGGATATATGTCGTAACTAGGGTTTTGCATGTATTCTTTATTTTTATGTGTAATGTAATTTATTTATTATTTTATGGATAATTTAATTATGGAAATGTTAAGGTATGATATGTTGTGTAGTACAATAGAAACTTTAGAAAAATGTGAAAGCATACATTTGTGCATTTTGCTAGTAAAGTCGGGTTTTACAAGTAAAGAAGACTAATATGAATCATTTATTTAGTTGGGTTATGATGTTTATATCATATATATATGTATGTATATATGTATGTATGTATGTATGTATACTTGTGGGTAAGTAATTTCATGAAGATATGGGTTGTAGGTTGAAAATTATTCGTATGGGGACTCGTAGGGTTTTTGTGAAAATATGGATATTTAGGCTATTTTAAAGGCAATTTGGTCAAAATGGGTTAAATATAAAATCTTTAATATTTTATTGAATTAATTGGTTTAAAATATGCTAAATATATTATTTTCAAAAAACTTAGAGTAATTAGTAATGGCCTAAGTTTATTCAAATGAGAAACATGCTTAAATTGATAATAGTAACCCTAGAGGTAGGGTCATTATCATATATATAAAATGTTGGAGTTAAGCCTTAATTCTTGTATATGATTTTAATAATGATATTTTGGTAATGTGTATTAAATTTGGCAGTCATATAATTCTTATGGAAAAGGCTATGCATAATTTATGAAATTAGGGTTTTAGAGGGATTTATAAATAGTAATCCTAGAGGTAGACTATTATTATATATGAAAGATGTGGGAGATATTTGGTGATAAAATGGGTACCAAACAAGAATTTATGCTTAACTTGTCAAATTAGGGGTTTGTAGGGGAAATATGGCCTTTTCCTTGGGGGAATGTCTTGGCATGCATGTGATAGTGTTTTATATGTTATGAATAATTATGATAAGATGGATTATATACCTTGCATACCTACATGTGTGTATGCATGATGATGTTGAGATATACAACCATGAATAAGAGATTGATCACTCAAAGTGAAAGATCATGTGAGGAAGGGCTGAGGTGTTGTATGTTCGTTTCACCTGATGATAATAGTAGCTCAAGAGAAATTTTCCTTGAGAGATGTATTAGTTAGTTCATTCCACCGGATCAAGAATACTGGGTCCCTCAACTCAATGTGATTGAGAATATGATCTTGAGTTGAATAATTAATGGGTAAGACACTAATTATTTAAAGTGGAAGATTATGTGAGCTAGAACCTTCCACCATATGATAATAGTGGCTCAGGTATGTTCTGCCTTGAGATGTGCTTCAAACCATTCTACTAGTTTAAGGATAGTGGTTAGGATCATGCTGCCTTAGTAAATGCTGGATCCATTCCATCAGATGATAATAGTGGCTCAGGAGTATTATGCTCTAAGAGGTGCTTTATACTATTCCCTAGGTTTAATAATAGTGAGGCCCTTAAACTCAAAATAAATAAAAATATGGATTATGATTATACCTAATAATGAGTTCTAAAATCAGTTTTAATGTTGCATCATATTATATTAACATACGTGTACATTTATTCTCTTATGTTAACTTATGTATTCTATGTAACCTTACTACTACTGTTTAATACCCCATCTTTTTGTAAATTGTTGAATGAGAAATCATGCCAATTTTTGGTGTTAGATTTTGAATTGAGATTATGATTGGGTTTGAGGGAAAATTAGATTTGAAATGAGGTTAGAAAACTGATTTAAATAAGTTTCCTATTGTACCATGTTTTAAGTTTTTAAATATTTTTCTTTATATTTGATTTAAGCATGGTATGGTGCGCTAAAATTATGTCAATTACAACAATAAAATCCAATTATGTTGTTATTATGCTTCCACTTACATGAAGTTTTTTTAATAGTAAATTTTGGAGTGTTACAACTTTTCCTAATTTTGGCTAGCTCATTGATGGGGTTGGTAGCTAATTGTTCCGTTGTTGGCAACCATACTTTAGCATGGTGGAGGGTGTATGGTCCAAAAATCACTCCCTTAAACCCTTTAGTGGCTGGTTTCATTTTAGTTAAAACATAGTATTTACTTGTATTAGGTAACTAGATGGTTTGATAGTAACCAAAAAATTATTATAAAAGGATACGAAGGTATTTGTAGCTTAAAGTGGCTGCCATCACCCTCTTTATGTGGGATAATCCTTTGTTAAATGAGACAAAATTAACCTTATGTCCTATGCTGAGTTTGAATACTCCTTTTCTTCAAAGTTAGAGTGAAAATATCTGAATTTAAAAAGTTTCAAAATCTCACAATCTTTATACAAAGAGTTGAAATCTTGAGTGGTGATTGTGAGTGTTTGATTTTTAGAAATACTTTAAACCAAATACTATCATCATTATTATCCTATCTTTCTCTTTATATTTCAATGGTCATCATTTACCCTAATGCAAACTCTTCCACAATCAATACCCACTTTGTTTAGCATATGCATCAAATTAGTATCAAACATTAAGGTTGATAACTTGTGTCCTTTATTTTATCTCTTCCATCCTTACCTTTTGTAAACCTAAATAATCACAAATTTTTTCTTACCTAACCATTTTGAACCACACCCCCAAATTGAACATCCCATTATTGTCTACCACTTACTTCTTCTTATTATTCACACTCAAGCAACTATGGGGCATGAAAAAGATACCAGGAGGATTGAGCCATGAAGAGGCACACAATTTGAGAAAGGATCGTATCATAGAATCTAAAAGGTAACATGAGAAGGGTTCTTGGTATTTTGGAAAACCTTACACAAAATGATAATCCTCCATATCCACTAATCCCTCCCCAACTGAAAAGAAGAACACACTTTCGACAACATGAAGTGATCAAGTCCAGTGTAAGCGAAAGTGATATGGATGATGATGGAGAAATCAATCTAACATAATGTAAGATCTTTCTTCTTCCTTGAGGGTGATTATGATGTTTAGTTATGGATGATAGTGTCGGTAGTTTGTATGGTAGTAATGCTTTATTGAATGAATCAACAACAATTATAAGAAGAACACACACAATCTTCCTAGAACACAATCTAATTCACAAAGAAAGTACTTACTCACTTAGGAGAAATAGGGAGAATCAAATCTGATTATATTCTAGCTCAACTTGTTATCTTGTGTATAATAGACATGTATGGTTATATACATGGGGATTTTAGGTTGTTGCAACTTATTAATAACTAATTAACAAATAATCTAACAAATATAGTAGTTAGCTAACTAATCTTATCCATTATTAACAACATTAGTTAACACTAACAACTGAACTAGTTAATGGAATCCTTAGTTGCAACTAAATTCCAACATTAGCAACTAGTTGTGAAACTAATTAGGAGTAGTTATAACTAAGTAAAAAAACTTTATAATTCCCCCAATACATGAAATAAATAACATGGAACCAAACGTAATAATTACAAGACAAATATTTACAATGGTTTTTGAGGAAGGGTTTTAAGAGCTTCAAGAACGATGGGTTGCATCTAGGGCTATAAAAGAGTCGAGCCAAGCTGAGTTGGTTTATAAACGTTTTTTGTAAACGAGCCAAGCTTGTAAATTTTTACGCTATAAACAAGGTCAAGCTTAATTTTTTCATGATTAAGCTTGCCTCATTTATTAAATTATCCTAAAAATAAGGCTTGAGCTCACCTCATTTAGCTAAATAAACAAACCAAATCGAGCCCCTTAATGAGTAGAGCCCGGAAAGCTCACGAGCTAGTTTTGTTCATTTACAAACCATCTCTAAGAATGCTAATTCTTAAACTTTGTGAGATTGAATAGGAGATTTAGATATTTTTGCATCATTCTCTCCTTATTCAAGATAATTTTCAATTAAATTAGTGTCATTATAATATGGAGATAAATCACCAACATTGAAAGTTTTTGAAATGCCTCCATAAGATTTAGGTAATTCCAATTCATATGCATTGTTTCCAAATTTTCTTAAAATTTTAAATGGTCCATCATTATTATCATTAGTTTTTTTTCTTAAGTTTGAAAATCACTCCTTTATTAAGTGTAACCATACTAATTATCTTAGATAAAATGCTTATTCTGTTGGTGTTTATTATCTTGAGTTTGGTATCTAGCATTAGATTTTTTAATGTTTCTCTTAAATTTTTTAGTTAAGTTTCTTATACAATTCAACTCATTCTTTATATTCGTAGTTCTTAATATATGATTTTTTTAATGACACCATATCAATAGGTAAATAAGGATTAACACCATAGACAATCTCAAATGGACTCTCTTGATTTGTAATAGGACTCCTATTACATGCAAACTCAGCATGTGATAGTTTTATGTTTCAATCCATGGTACTCTTACTAACTAAATCTTATAGTAAATTCTCAAAAGTTCTATTTGTCACTTTGGTTTGACCATCGGTTTGAGGATAATGAGATGTAATAAATAATAAATCAGTACCTTACATATGCCGAAGTGTCTTCTAAAAGTAACTTAAAAACTTGACATCTTTATTCAACACTATACTTTTGGGAATACCATGCAACCTTACTACTTCTTTAAAATATAAATAATCCACATGAGTTGCATTATTAGTTTTATGACATGGAATAAAATATGCCATATATGAGAATCTATCTACCATTACCATCATTGAATCCATTCCCCTTTGTGTTCTTGGTCATTCTATGATAAAGTTCATAATAACCCTTTCCAAGGTTTATTAGGAATAGGTAAAGGTGTATGTAAATCTTTATGGAAATAACTCTTACTATTTTGACAAGTTACACACCTCTCCACAATAGATTGTACTCCTTTAATCATTTATGGTTGACAAAAATGTTCTTATAATAATCCCCTAGTCTTATGCACACCAAAATTATCCACTATGCCCCCTTCATACTCTTCCTTCACAAGTAAATCACACACACTAGATGTAGATATACATAATTTATTATTCTTAAAAAAAGTCATCTTAAAGCTCATAATTACCATTAATATCATTCTTTTCACAAGAATAATAAATTTCTATGAAAATTCATCTTTTGGATATAATTGTTTCAACATTTGAAAACCTAATAATTTAGCATCCATCACGACTTGCTCGATAATGCATTTGCTACCACATTTTCTTTACCATCAAAATGTGTGATAGAAATCATGAAGGATTATAAGAAACTAATCCATTTTGTATTCTTATGACTTATTTTCCCTTGTCCATGCAAATATTGCAAACTTTCATAGTCCAAATGCAAAATAAATGGTTGAGGTTTCAAATTCTGACTCCATATTTCTAGGCTTCTTATGATAGCTTAGAATTATTTATTGTAATACCCCCAAATTTACTACTGAAAAATTTCGTTTAATTAAAAAGGGTTTAACAGAAATGAAAGGATAAAACTGTAAACTCGGGGGCATTACCGCCACACTTAGTACCAGATCAGTTCACTCTTACTGTCCCGGTACTAAGTGCTAAGTCTAAACAAGATTGATCAACAAGTACAAATCGTTAATAAAAACACCAGTCATTAGCAAAACACAAGTTATAGATAATCAGAGTGCAGAAATCAAAAGGGTACAACCCAAGGTACATTTTTAAAGTACCAAATGGCTGAGGACGTCATACAACAGGACAAGATAAAGTACAAAAATACAGGGAGAACAAAACAGAGGATGGACTCTGGCCACGTCACTCTCGTCCCCCAAGCTAGGTCTGGGCTCAACTCTCCGCCCCGCCCGATGCCTCGTAAGCGTCGTAGGCATCGAAGATAGCATCACCAACCTGCACTAAGTCAGAGGGGCCTTTTGCTCATGGGAATGAGCAGCACCCATGAAACGGGTGGTAAGTATGCTACGTACTGAACAAGGTAACCGTATAACTAAGGCCAACACATAGGAACACATAACACAATCACAATCACATGATAACACACAGTTTCTCAGGTAAATAAAGGCCCACATTGTTTATTTATTCTCTGGATAATACTTGCTTCACACCATAATTCTTATCAATCCATGTGAGTACGGGAACCCCACAGAGCAAAATGCACCTGACCACTATTATACGCCAGTGGATCGGTCTCTAGGGCAAAACGTTCTTGGCCACTATTATGTCGGTGGATCGGTCTGGCCCCGACTCTCATGGTGTTCCACTGTAAGTACTTAGTATCTCTTACATGAATTATCACATTAGGGTTTGGTTTATTGAGCTCGGGATCCCCCACTATTATTGCCGGTGGGCCGGTCACTTGCGGGACGAAGTCCACACCACTATTATTCGCCGGTGGATCGATCACTTATAGGGTAAAAACTCAAACCACTATTCCTAACCGGTGGATCGACTGGACCCGGCTCAATACTCTTCCACTTTACATGATTAGTATTTTATCGTATCTTATTCAACAAATTCCGCCCTAGACATGCATGGCTAACTCCAACTATACTTATCCTCCTAAGAGGGCCCGTCTCATATCTTGAGACCTCTGCGCCTCCTAACTCGCCCAAGCATCCTTCCCCTTAATCCGCTTGCTCACACCAGGAATCTGACTCCTAAGTGTGTGGGTCAAGGCCCACCACCTTATACCCCAAAGTCCACTCACTGCCTTCCCTTAGGGTTTTCTCCAGAAACCCTAACTTGGGCCTATGTGGCCCATCCTTCTCTTCCTCGTACAACCCAGACTTATTCTAGCACCCCTATATATCACGACCCTTCGGTTCAACCCTCACTTCATGTCCCACTCATTCTCACTTATTTTATTATTCTCTTTTTCTTCTTTCCCCTACTCAAATTAGGGTTCCCTTTAAACTCTAGCCTAGTCTCCTAAGCACCCTTATTCTAGTCCACGTACTATTTTTCGCTTGAAGCCCCCAGACACCCAAATTATACTTCTATTACCTTCCTCACGCCCCGAGGCAACTTTGCATACGTAAGGTTCGCCCCCATGCGGACCTTAACCACCCCATGCAACTCTAGTTCCTCCTATACCTCTATTAGCCAACTTACTTCCCCTTGGTTATGTTTCTTTCCCAATTTTCTTTTTCATGCCCCAACCCATATTATCATGCCAATCTCCTAGCATGCATGTCCTAAGGGCCGCATCATATCACATCTCAACTAGCAGCATATCCATATTAATACATAATAGAAGAGATCACATGGACATAACTCGGTTCCAAGCTGCGCTACATAAAACAGGTAAGATAACAACATATAGAATACGGCATATAATCATACGAGACCTACAAGGCAAGTAAGACACGTAACACACAAGTGGCCTTAGCTACACACTTACCTAAATCGTCGCCGGGCTTGGAGCATGCTCCTACGCCTCCTGAGGGTTTTGACTCGATTCACCTATAAGAGGAAAATACTATGGGTTAATCTTCCTCTATCGGAATTACCAAAATTCCTATCTTAACCCTATCATGGCCTAATACTAAGGCTAATATTAATAGTAGTAGTTTATAATCAAAAGGTAGGGTTACTATTATTCTCAAGGTAGTTAATCGAATCACTACTAATCAAGTAAGTCTTAGTAATACTTATAGTATTAAAGTAAGGGTTTCAGTTTTACTAATAATAAAATTATTAATAATACTAATACTAATAATAAGAATACTAATAAAAATAAGAATACTAATAATAATAATAATGGTAATAATGATAATAATGATGATAATAATAATCGAAATCATAGTAGTAGTAGTAGTAGTAATAATAATGATAATAATAATAACAACAACAACAACAACCTTAACCATGATAATAATAACAACAATGGTAATGATAATAATAATAATAGAGATAATAACAATAATAATAATAGTTAGAGTAATAAACATAGTAATGATAATACTAATAATTATAATAATAACAATAGTAATAATAATGATAATGATAGTAATAATAATAGTGATAATAATAATAATAACAACAACAACAATAATAATAATAATAACAATAGAGATAATAGTAGTAGTAATAATAATAATAATGATAACAATAACAATAATAATAGGAATAATAATAATAATAATAATAATAATAATAATAATAATAATAATAATAATAATAATAATAATAATAATAATAATAATAATGATGATGATGATGATGATGATGATGATGATGATGATGATGATGATGATGATGATGATGATGTTAATAGTAGTGGCAATAATAATAATGTAATAATAATAACAATAAGGATAATAATAGTGATAATAATAATAATAATAATAATAATAATAATAATAATAATAATAATAATAATAATAATAATAATAATAACACAACAAGTTTTTAGTCTTAATTAATATCATTAACTAAAAATCCTCTGGAATATTGTTAGGACAGTAGTAGTAGTAGTAGTAGTAGTAATAATAATAATAATAATAATAATAATAATAATAATAATAATAATAATAGTAATGATAATAATAATGATAATAATAATAATCATAATAACAGTAATGATAATAGTTAATAATATTAAAAATCATTAACACAATTAATATACAGGTTTTAGGGATTAAGGAGTTGGGAGACAACCTAGGCTAGGTGGTGGAGCTGGCGGCGGTGTGGCGGCAGCGGCAGTGGAGGAAGGAAGAAGTGGAGAGATGGATGTGGAGGCTAGGGGAGAGGGAAGTAGGGTAAAATGGAGGTGTGGGGAGGTAGGGCAAGCTTTCCTGGTTGTTTTGGGAGGTAGAGTTGGCGTTGCAGGTGGCGGAACCGGCAGCAACCGGCGGCACGGATCAAAGGGTGCTGTTTGAGAAGGTACTTTTGCATGGCCGGGGTGGCTCGTGCAAGGCAGGGCAAGGAAGGCTGGTGGTTTGATTGTGTAGAGGCCAATGTAGGGAGTGTTTTGGTGGCCGGAGTGGGCGATGAAGATGACCGACGATAAAGTAACAAATGGCTAAACATGCAGTGGTCGTTGGGTCAATTTTCTGGGCTGCCAAAATCCAAACTCAATTATGGCAGCCTTCAGGGCTATTTATAAGCCATTCGAAAGGTAAAACGACAAAGGAGAGTGAGAGAGTAGGGGGGCAAGGGGTATGGTGCTCCGATCGGCGAGGATGGGCCGGCACAAGTCTACGTGTGTAGGCCATGCTTTGTCGGGAAAGGGGAATGGCACGAGCAGGGGAGGGAATGGCCGAATGAGATGAAATGATAGGGAAGACGACAGGGAAGAGAGGAGGGGAAGGCATGTCAAACGGCGTGATCGGAGGCAGAAAATCCGACGCCGATTTGGGGGAGTTACAGGCGTGTCGGAGGAAGAAGATGACATAGGTGGGAGAGGAGAGGGCTGGACCGGCGGTTTAGGGGAAAAGAAGAAAGAAGAAAAAAAAAGAAGGCCGAGCTGGCTAGGAGAGGAAGGAGTGGCGCGGGGAGGCTGGGCCGTGCAGGGGGAGGGAGGAGTTGGGCTAACGGACCGACCCAAGTCGGGGAAGAAGGAGAAAAAGGAAGAGGAGGAAATGAAAGAAAAGGAAAAAGAGAGGGAAAAAGGAAAAAGGAAAAAGAAGGAAAAAGGTGGATTAGATTAATCAAATATTTTGGGTAATTTGGGATATTTAATAAAATATAATTATTAAAATAATGATTAAATTATATTTTTAGGCTAATTTATGGATTTTGAAAGAATTTCCTTAAATTCTATTTTAATTAGATACTCATATTTTTCCTATTTAAAAATTATTTATAATTTCTCCTAGATTTACCTTAATTAATTCCCTCTTATTTTAATAAAAGTAGTTTATTAATTTCATTTTTCTAATAATTTCTTATTTGGCCATGATTCCCTAAATTAAGGTTTTGGGGTATTTCATTTATCATATATGGAGTAATTTAATTTATCACCATTTAAATTTTCACTAAAGAGTGCATTAGGAATTTTTCTTGTAAGACTACACCTCCTATTTCTATGCTACTAGAATCACATGTAACTTTAACTAATTTATCAAAGATGGGTAAGGATAATATCAGTGCATTAAATAGCTTGACTTTTAAAGTCTCAAAGGCTTGAGTTCCTTCCTCTCCCTACTTGAATTGTTCTTTCTTCATGAGATGTGTAATTTAAGGGAAAATAGTTGAGAAATTCTTGATGAAACTCCTATAAAAGCTTGCTAATCCAGGGAACTCCATCCCTTATGAATTTCTTTACGTATATGCTAATATTGAATAGCTTGAATCTTCATGGGATTTACTTTCATACCTTTGCTACTTACAATATAACCAAGGAAAATAATACTCAAAAGCATGAACTCACATTTTTCAATTTTCCACAAATTTTATCTTTCCTCAGTTTCTTAAATAATTTCCTTAAATAAATAAGATGATCATGCTCATTTTTACTATACATAAGTATATCATCTAAGTACACCACACTGATTTTTCCAAGAAAAGGATGAATAACTTCATTCATTAGTCTCATAAATGAAATTAGTGCATTATAGAACCCAAAAGGTATCATAATCCACTCATAAAGACCATATTTAGCTTTAGACACCATTTTACACTCATCTTATTCACTTATCCTCATTTGATGACATCCACTCCTTATATAAATTTTAGAGAATGCTTGTTCACCACACAAATCATCTAACTTGTCATTTACTCTAGGCATAGGAAATTAATATTTATTTATTTTTAATATTTTTTACAACCCTAGAGTCAATACACATGTGGCACATACCATTTTGTTTTAGACCAAGTACTATAGGTACACAAGATGGGCTCATGCTCTCTCACACATATCCTTTTCTTATTATAATACCCCATAATTTGAGACTTATAATGTGTAAAATTCTTATGTTTAATAGATTATGGATGGTGGTTAATATCAATTTGGATATATATTTTGGACTTGATTTAAAAAGGAATTGGAAAAATCTTGGAAAATTAAGTAAAATGACTTTTCTTGGTGTACCATTTGACTAATCCTTTGAACCGACAACCTAGTTTTTCAATATCAACTTTGTGTGGTTTGATGGAACCGTTCAACTGGTTCGTAGATCAATCAATGTGCCAACCAAAATCATTAATAGGTTGGTCAAGCTGAGTTATTCAAGTTTGATTTTTTCCTTGAAAAATGCTTTCATCAAAATGAAACCTTGGTAACCCAACTCCAAGACATTTCCTGATTAATCTTTAACACCATTAATCATTTATCTAGCTTTAATTTCATCTCCGGAGGATTTGAGGGTCCAATTTTGGCAGAAAAGGGAGGATATTTTCTTCCCATGCGAATTATCCTATTTCCTTTCTTGTTCTCAATCTTTCTCGTTCTTAACCTTTCTCTAAAGAATCTCGACCTGTATTCTCTATAAAATTACTACTTGAGCTCCTGGAAGGAAGTCAACCTAATATTAATATATTAGTCCATTTAGTCCAAATTTAAATGGTAAACTTAGGGTTTTAAATTTTTTAAACCCTCTCACTCATTTCTTAACAGATTCATTTATTATAAATAACCCTAATTATGTCTTCCTTTTAACTCTTCCAGCAACTAAAAATACTATAGGTTCCCACACTTGTATTCCCTTTTATTTTTCAATTCATGCCTTCACTTTGATTTGTCTTACTCTTCTTATCCTTTTTCTAGCCCTCTCTTATTTTATTTTTAAGTAAAAAAGAGTTAGATTTGGAAAAAAGTTGAGTTTTGTTTTTAGTGGATTTCTTGGAATCTCCTTGGAGGTGGTAAATTCTATTTTCTTTCCCAGAATTATAATAAGGTTTATAAGTTTTTAATCTTTTTTTCCTAAGGTTTTTGAAAGTTAGAATCTTCCAACTAAAGTTTTTGCTTTGAGGTGTGGATTTTGCTAAGCTTTCTAGTAAGTTATTCTTGCCTTTAAAATGTGGTATGAATGAGCATGTAAACTAGTATGGCTGGTGAATTTCTGGTCCTTGCATGCATATATGATACTATGAATAATTGGTGTTACATATTATAAGATTAAGATTTTTGAGAAAAATATGAATTCATGAGGACAATTATGGTTGATTTCGTTATTGCAACATGATTAGTATATGAGCATGTGTAACCACTGTTCTCTATAATGGTGAGGTTATGCTTTTGAAATAGTTATATTTTAGAGGTTTAATTTCATTCAAAATGCTTTTAGTGTGCTTCCTAGGAGTAAATCAATCAATTGGTTAAGCCAATCCGATTGACTGCTATTAGAATAGTTGACTGGTTAGGCGAACCAATTGATTGAGTTGTCCACGTTAGCTTTAGGTTGTTCTCTATTTAAACCCGTTACCTGGTTTGTTAAAATTGATTTTGTGGTCTTAAAATAGTTGAATGATATGAACAAACTGATTGATTGATTTTGAGAGGAACTCTAGGGTTTGGGTGAGCCAAAATAATTAATTGACTAATTCAGTAAGAGAGTGTTGTTTTTATTTCCCTTAAGCTCAATATGATTTGAGACTTGACGATATGTGATAAGATGATCCTTTAATGATGAGAACCCACATCATAGCATGAATTAACTAACCTATTGGATGGATTAATTAGTTTATAATTTATGGTATTCTTAACAAGTGCCTTTGGAAGGTTTTAATGGGAAAATTTGAGTACGTATGCTATGATGCTCCAAATGGATGATCTAATTTAGGTTCTTAACATAAATAGATTACCTTAATGTATTGATTAAACATTTCTAAGAACTAAGTGTAACACCCTAAATTTTAAAACCTAAAATTTAAAATTTTAACCTTTTATATGGAATAATCTAATCTTAACATTATCAGTTTAATTATTCTATGGACCTTTGATTTACAAAAATAGATAGAATTATTTAATAAGTTAATATAATTATTTTTTCATTTTATCTTACTCTTTTTATTTAAATAAATCTCCAAACCCATAATTTTACTAAAGTTATTTTCTTAAATTAATACCTACATTTTTTGATAAATTAATGTATTATTTTTTCTATTATCCAATTTTAGCCTAATTTCTAATCCTAACTCTAAAAACATTCTCCTTTTCTTTTTTTCCTTTTTTTATTCCTTTTCTTTATTTTATTTTCTCCCTTCTTCCTTTGGCCCACCAAAACCCCCTCTCTTTTCTTTCTATTCTCCCTATCTTAGGCTAACCCATTTTCCTTTTTCTTTTCTCCCCTCTCCCCTTGGGCTAGCCCAGCCCCTTCTCTTTTTCTCCTGCATGGCCATCATAGCTCATCTTCTTTCCTTTCCTTCCTTCTCATCCCATCTTCCCTTTTCTTCTTCCCTTGCACCGCCCGAGCTAAAAAACCCCTGCTCCCCCTCACATGCCTTCTTCTTCCCCTACACCTTGTAAGCCTATACATCCCCTCTGTTGGCTAGACTCTTTGTGCCACCCTCCTCCCCTACCATACCTTTATTTTCCATTATTGACCTTGAAACTCCTCATGCCATGCCTGTTTGCACCCCTTACACCACCTCCCTCGCATGACTAATAGAGCTCCCTCTCTC
The DNA here is from genome assembly GCA_030549775.1 of Tamarix chinensis. Lineage (NCBI taxonomy): Eukaryota > Viridiplantae > Streptophyta > Magnoliopsida > Caryophyllales > Tamaricaceae > Tamarix > Tamarix chinensis. Next base: position 3,434,725 of record CM060182.1, read on the forward strand.
CTCTTCTTATTTTTATTCTTCTTCTCTTCTTCTTGCCTCATTCTCCCTTAAGCTCAACCCTTCTCCCTGAACCTCTCTTCTCCTTTTTTTCTCCTTTTTATCCCGCCCTATTTTCTTTTGACACCTCCCTATAGCTCCTCTTTAACGTCTCCCCAACCAACCCAGCCTCCTCATTGCCAACTCCTCCCCAACCTTCTACCTGTACTGCCTCGAGCAGCCAGCTCCAGCCACCCCTACAACCTACCCCCTCCATTTTCTCCTTCTCCACTTCAACATTGTTGCACCCAATACCCTTTAGCCACCTCTTCAGCTCCCTTTCCACTGCTACTGCAACCTCTCCTCAGCCACTTAACACCACCTGACCTCCTCCTTGCACCACCTTCCGCAAACCATCCTACCTCCCTCCTTCTTTTTCTCTTCTTCTCCTTCCTTCCACTTCTCCCACCCTTCTTGTTGCCTTTCTCCTATAACCCCACTATTACCTTTTCCACCTCTAAGCCGCTGAACCATAACCTCCAACCACCACCTACCTCTGTCCTCACCTCTACACTTAACAACCAGCACTAACACCTCCCTAGCACATCCCTCAAACCTTTTACCTGAGCCTCCCCTCCTTCAATTTTCCTTCCCCTTTTTTCATTTTGCATGGCTCACGATGCACATGAAGCATGGGTTATGCTGTGTGATTTTGTATATTTTAGCTAATATTAAGCTATAAGGTAGTTTGGTAATGTTATATATTTAATAAATGATTTTAATAAGAATCATTCTTTTATTTATCTAATATTAATATTTCACTTGTGATATTATTTTAGGTACAATATTTTATTAAATAGAGCTTAAGCATTTTAAATTAGATACCTGTAAAGTTCAATTTTTACTAGAAATAAGGTAACCATTATACCCTACTAAAATGTATGGATTATTGTATATTAGCACATTAGGGTTTTTTTCATATGATTTGTGTGGATATGATATGTTATTAATAATCCCATGATTTTTAAATGTGATATTGGAAAATAGAGAAAGAATGCATTTATCTTGTTTATGATGAGATATGTGTGAAATGGTAATTAAGAAGTGGTAGAATGTTTGAGGGTGAATGTTATGTGTACATAAAATGCTAGGTGGAGTATGGATGGACACTTGTAGTAAAAATATTACTATTATGAGCCCTAGGGGCAATTTGGTCATTTGGATCATCATGATATTTAATCTTAATTGGAATGACTAATGGGTTATATATGTTGCTAAGAATGGAGATAGGAGTTTGTTATATTATAAATATATGTGTTAGTAGAAATATCAATATTTATGGCCTAGGGATATTTTGGTAATTTTAATGTATAGTGGTGATCTTCCTAATAGTTATGTATGATAAGTAATAATTGGTGCTAAGTATGATAATGAGGGTTTATGGTGTTAATACGGCATGTTTGGGCATGATCATTAATATTATATGTCCTATGGGCATTTTGGTAGTTTTTCATGTGAAATGGGGGTTATCTTGATAAATATGTATGATAAGTAATAATTGGTGATAATCATGGAAATAAGGGTTTGTGGTGTTAGTAACACATGGTCGAGCATAAATATTAATAATTTATAACTTAGAGGCATTTTAGTAATTTTACATGTGAAATGGGGGTTACCTAAATAAACATGTATGGTAAGTAATAATTAGTGTTAAGAAAGAAAATAGAGCTTTTGTGGTATTAGTAGTGCACATTGGGTATGATTATTAATATTAAATGACCTAGAGGTGTTTTGGTAATTTTGCATGTAATATGGTGGTTAGTCCAACTAACATGCTTGATAAGTATAAAATGATGTTAAACATGATAATAAGGGTTTCTTGTCTTAGTAGCACCTATATATGCATGATATTCAATAAAATATGGTCTAGGGACATTTTGGTAATTTTTTATGCAGTATCATGATTAGTATAATAAACATGTACGATAAGTATAAATTGATGTTAAATATGATAATAGGGGTTTATTATTTTAGTATCACTTATTTGAGCATGATAATCAATGATATATGGTCTAGGGGCATTTTGATAATTTTGCATGTAATATGTTGATTGGTCTAATGAACATGCATGACAGGCATAACTTAATGTTAAATATGATAATAAGGGTTATTACCTTAGTATCACCTCTTTAAGCATGATTATGAACATTCTAGGGTCTAGAGGTATTTTAGTAATTTTGGAATGTACTATGATAAATATGCTAATGAATATGTATGGTTTAGGGGTAACTTGGTAAATTGGGGTATGCTATGATATTATTCTCATAAACATTTAGGAAGTGCATTAAGTGTTGATTAAGTATGGGAATGTGTGATTCTCGTGGTCACCTTAATTAAAATACTAATACTTAAAGTGAATAATCTTGAGATAGGGGATGGTGACTCTTTAGGGGTCGCCACCCTAAAGATATAGTTTATACCATGATTATTTTGGATCTTACTGGTGTGCCTTAGTGCCCCAAATAGGCCCTACATCTTACTCTATTTAGCTCTATAAACCTAATTAGGGGGTATGTATACTTATAGAATAGGTGTCCTTGTCGATAGGGTACTGTGTGAATTCGTGTATCAGTGTGACTAGGGTACCTTTGCATCCTTGGGTTTATAGTCGATAGGATACTATGATGCTCTTATGCACCAGTATGACTGGTGTACCTTAGTGCCTCTGGGTTTTTGATATCCCCTTGAGTAAATAAATTGGAATCGTGTGATAATTAAATGAAAAAACACTAACTACTTATAGCAGAACACCAAGTGGGTCGAGACTATGTATATTATGCTACCAGTCCAACAATGAGAATGGTAGTAAGGAGTGTTTTACTCTGGATTGTATTATATTTATCGGTATACCAGTAAGAATAATGGTTAGAAGCATTCTGTCCTAGATTGTATTATGTTAGCAGTCCACCGGTGAGAATAATGGTCAGGATCATTTTTACATGGATTGTATTATATTTACTAGTCCATCGGTGAGAATAGTGGGAGACCTAAACCCACATAGATATAATTTGAGAGATGAATATTTGTGGCACTAATGGCTTGAGTCCAGATAATAATGAATGAACTAATATACCCTACTAATGTGTATTAGTAGCAGCCTTTGAGCCTACCTAAGTTTTGGTAGCAACCTTTGAGCCTACCAATATATTGGTAGCAGCATTTGAACCTATTTGAGTTTTGATAGTAGCCTTTGAGCCTACTTATGATTTTGGTAGTAGCCTTTATGCCTACCATAATGGATGGTGTAAGGTATGGTATTGATGGGATTATGGGCTTACCTATGAGTTAAGTGGATGGTGTATATTGTGGAGGATGGTGTGGCTTCCTAATTATACTACAAAGAACATTACTTGGATGTTCCATTGGCAAGTTCTATTATTTCTAATTAAATGAGCATTTGTGGCATATGATCTTGATGCATGTGGCTATTTGAATGATTATTGCATTTCAAATAATATGTGTATAATTCCGTGTTCACGTGTTTGTTGTGTTGGACACAAGCCTTACATATTAGTCTCCTTTGATGGGATACTCAATACCATAGTACTAAAGGGTTCATTTCTTAGGTCCCTACTTATTGAATGGCTAGAGGCCTTTACAGATTAGCTTACAAGTGCTATTCGAGACTTACTCATCGAGATACAAGTGTAGGACTATCCAAGAGGATTTTTGTATTTTCCTTAAAAGTTTTATACTTCCTTTTCTAATGACTTTATTCTATAAATTATTAGTCGATTATATCTCTCGCATTCTAACTATTGCACTCCCTTATTTTATGATTATATCTTTGAGTTTATGTAAAGTATGTTTTTAGCCTTAGCACTTGGTATCAGAATGGTAGAGAAAAATGGTGCGGTACTAAGTGTGGTAGTAGCACCCTAAAATTTACTTTATTTTCTTTTGCTTATAACTTTTAAAATTAAAATTTTATAATAGTAAATTTTGGGGGTGTTACACTAAGGGATGCCTCGCCAAATGGTTTGTCTCCCTTTGGGTATTTATTGCCTTTACATGGGATCCTAGTAGATCTAGATGCTTTACCTACTCTAGCCATTAATGATGTATGAGGGGGTATTGCTACTAAAGGGTTGGTCACCTAGGTCCTTTATTTTGGCTTGGTTGGGAATTTATGTCCATTGATGGTTACTTGACTTTGGCATGACTTTATGCCCTTTGATTTGGATAATATTCCTTGGTATTATGAGACCATGGGGTGGTGATCTAGCTCATTGCTTAAAAAGGAATAATGGGTTAGAAATAACTAACCCAAAGGATTATGTAAACTTGAATGATGGACTAAATGGATTAATTGTATAAGTGGATTGTAGATGTGCCTAGTGAGTTATTGAATAAGTAGCTTATGTGATTATATGTATCTACCCCTAATATCTATATTGTGATGATAAGCATGATGTTGTGAATTATCTAAAGTTGGCCGTGTCATGAAATCCCAATGCATCATATGACTGATAGAGTATATGAATGTGATTGTATTGAGTAAGCATGAATTCTATATTATGTCATGGTCATGCATGATTGTGACTTCCGCTAAGGAGGTAACTTAGATAAATCAATATGTAGCGTATTAATATATACATTTGTTTGGTCACCTAACCAATTCCATGGGGAGAAGACCATATATAAGGTTTTGAGGATGACATGTAGTTGGCCGACCTTATGTGGGCATTGTGGGCTTGAGAGCATGGACATCCGGAGATCTTTTGCGGGTCCTTAATAAACCAGGGCTTTGGATTTTTCCTTATTGTTGTTTTTATCACTATCATATATTTTTTTTTACTTTTAGTTTACTCCCCCCATGAACTTGAATATTTTGGGGACCCGTTGTGTAATAACTCATCCCAAGATCCTTCAAAATATGTTTAAAATTATATTAATATAAAAAAATAGCTTTGGTTTTGGAATGGGTTTGAAATTCTAATATAAATATGAAAAATTCTAATTAGAATCCATTTGTGCTAATAAGCATATTTTTGTGTCTTGAGAATATTTTCACATTATTTAGATCATTATATAGTTTTAATTAGCCATATTTCCCCCCCTAAAATGTAACTAGGGTGTGTGGTTAAGTTTGTGCACCATTCCCTGACTCACCAACCCATTGGCATGTTCCTTCCTCATTGCACTAAACCCTCTTTCACTCAATCAAGTTAGCTCTCACTTTTTGGTTGCCCATACTCAACCTTACCATTCTCATCTCCCTCTCTCTTTTGAATGTTGACTCAGCCTCACCTCTATACCCTTCATTTTTGATCCATTTTCATTCTTTACCAATTCTTCTTACTCTTTTCTCCCATTTCTTGGTGGAAAAATTTTTCCAAATGTTGAGCATCCCTTCACTTTTTCCTTTTCTCCTCTCTATTGAGAAAAATAGAGACCTACTCTTGTTTTCTCCCTTTATTGGTTGAGTATTGTATCATTTTATTCTTCTAATATTAGATTTTGTTCTCCCTTATTTTCCATAAGCAAGGAAGAATTAAGGTTTGGGAAAGGTTATAGATTTTATTTCTTTCCTTTAGCACCTTATTTTTGAGAAAAGGACGTGTTTTGTGTTCTTCTTCTTCTTCTTTTGATTTTCTTTGGTTTTAATGAAGTAGTGAAAGAGTAATTTTTAGTGGTTTCAACTTTGATTCTCTTAGAAATTGAGGTTCTGCTAGATAGCCATCAAGTAGGAGCTATTGTATTAGAAGAATTGCTTCAGGATAAGGCATTCTTATCTTTAACATAAATGGAGTTTTGTTTATTATTAGGCCCCCATGTGTTTGGGGTGTTTATGTGAGCATGTTATAATTTATATTCAACAATTTGAACATGTGGTATAATTCTTCCTAAGTTAGCACTGTTAGGTTTCTCTAATTTTATGCATAAGTTGGCTATTTGAACATGATTTGTTCAAGTATGTAGATTTCCATGTGGTTCTATGTTTGTAACATGTATTTTTATGTGTGTTATGACATAGAAGCATGCTAGAATTAATATGAAAGATTTTGGTAATTTTTGGTGTGTGTCTCGCAAGTCTGGGTAGTGTTTTACCCAAACTTGTTGATCGGTTCCTTGAACCCATGTACTAGTTGTGCGAGTAATTGAATGGTTTGAAAATTTGGATCAGTTAGTCATGAGATTAGTTAATTAGTTTGATAAAATAGTTGAATGGTCTCAATGAACAATTGATTGATTTGTCGAACCCGTTGATTGGTGTGTCTACAGACCAAACCTGTCAGCTGGTTTCTATGACCAGTAGATCAGTTGGTTAAACCTATTGAATGGATTCTCTACAGGCCAAAATGGATGGGTCTCTACTTAGAACCATCGAGAAGTTGGACCAAGCCCATTGATTAGTTCCTATGAGCAGTCGATCGATGAGACCAACTAGTCAACTAGTCCTTTGGTGTTATTTTGGTTTAAGTCAGGCGCGGCCAGAGTAGTCGACCGGTCTTAGGGATTGATTGAATGGTTTGATCGAATGCTGCCTTGTTTGTTTATAAATAGTTGTTATTCTTTTAGGTCTTTTGTGTTAATAAATCGACGTTATTACAACATTTATATTATTATTTTAGTTGTGATTATTTGAAATTTACAAAGAATCATAGATGACATTTGGGACTTGAATTGGTTAAGTTTGGTTTCATCTCTAAACACCCAATTCATGGATTTTATGCCTTGTGATGTGTTTGGTGTTATGACATGGAAGTACCCAATTTAGTTAATAATAAAATTTAATTATGTCTGGTGTTCTCACTTGGAAACCCCCATTTGGTTATTAGTGGACTTTATTTGTGATTTTGTGATATCACTTGAAAATACATAATAATGGAATAAGATTTTGTTCGTGCCTTTTTCTTTGACTCTCAGGGTAGTTGATTAGGAGTTAATGGGCTACTCACCCTGTGATTATATTTTCACTAAGTACCTATTTCCTTCTCTGCCGAGTTACTATCAGTAGGGGGTATGTACATATCTTAGAGGTATAGGATTATACTATGGTAGGCTAGAATGGCATCAGTGTCCAATATAGGTGGGTGAGGTATCCCAGTACAAGCCCTATGGCACTTTGTATTGTCTATTGCTTAGGCAAGATTTGTATCCCAAATTTTATAGCTCTTGCGGCGGAAATATTCAAGGTGTGGTGGGTAAGGTATTCTAGTACATGCCCCCTTGGTGTACTTCGACCACATGTGGTGGGTGTGGTATCTCACTTTTTGTGAGCCCTGGCAGCAGGTGAACTTGATGTGTAGTGGGTGTGGTATCCTTAAAGAAAGTTTGTTCGATGTATCCTAACCCTATATGGTGGGTGTGGTATCCCATTGTGATTATTTATGCTACCATGACTTTTTTTCATGGTGGAGAATTAGGTGTGGTTGAACGAATTATCTTATTAACCAAAAACTGTGTGATCACTAAAGGGAGAATTCCAATATGGTTTATATTATATGGGTTGTGATGCAATTATCGTATTGTTATCCTTTCATGATTTCCATGTAAGCATGTATTGTTATATTGCTACCATGAGACTATGTGTTATATAGTATTAGTATGCATATCACCATGCTGTTATGTGACATTAATATGCAGAATGAGCCTTATCATGTTATAGGTAGTATGTTTTACTAGTACTTCTCCATACTTCTACTGTACTTATGTAGTTACTGTGATGATTTGACTTTTGGTCTAGGGAAAAGAGGATGATTTGTAGGGTTACAACTCTCAGTTAGAGTATGCCAAGGGTGATGACATGGGCCATTAGTTAGCTACTCTTTATGGTTAGAGGCTTATGTTTATGCCTAAGAGTTAAGCTAATAGGTTAGATTTGTTTTACTTAATGCATTGGGAATTTTTCATATTTCTGATTATTTAAACTCTTAGCTAAATTTCCTTAATTTGGTTTTGTGTACTGTCATACTGATTCTATTTATAATATTATTTTCGCCCTTATTATCTCACATTGTCGCATTATTATTACAAGCATGCATTTTTTCATTCACTGTTCTATTTTGCCTTGCATTAGGCATATATTAGGTGATGATTACACCCCTTTCATGATTGATGTTACAGTAACATTTTTTAGTTTTATTTTTCAAATGTTTCTGCATTGTCTTAAAATAAAATTTTCTGGTTCAAAATTTTTTTAGGGGGGGTGTTACACTAAGTATTGATTAAGCCAAGTTACATCTCTAATGGATATCACAAGCATATAAAGTCCTAGTATAATGAGGGAATCATACTAATATCTATCATGCTTATGCAATATAAGTAGTTTTTCATGTTCTATCATGGACATTCAATGCATTGGACCTTCATAGCATATACGCCTTAGATAATTCAAGACTCATTCTGCTTAGCAAAATAACACAAACATCATAGATAGCAACATCTAATTTACTTAGTAGGTTATTCAAATTACTATTAGTGATTCTACCATCCATTCACATAATTTTCCACTATGTTTATTTTCCAACATACACAATCATTTTGTCATTTATTTAAAGGTTATTATTCCTCTTCTCATTCTTTTTTTTATCCACGTTTTTATATGAATTCTTATCGAGTGATGGTCAAAGGACCACCCCATAGTCTCACATACCATAGAAGTCTATCTAAACCAAAGGACATAAAGTCTGACTAAAGCCAAGTATCCACCAATGTATATAAAGTTCAGTTGGAGCCAAAACCACCTAGGTGACCAAACCATTTATAATTGATATCCCTAGTACATCATCAATGTCAAGAGTAGGTAACACATTGGGTTCTACTAGGATACCACTCAAAGGTAAAGCCTAAAGGTGCTAACGCACAAAAGCAGACTAAACTCTGGTAGATAATCGAGGATCGGGTAATCCACACCTATACATAGTTTGATCATCTTTCACTTTAAGTGATTAGTACATTTTTTCCTAAGTTTATGTGATAATACAAGGTCCATACAATATCCAATTAGTATATTCACATACTTATTCCATCCAAACCATTTTTACCCCCAACTATGTGGTGTGATTTCCATTAGTGCTTAACCACTATCAATCAATCCATTAGAAAAATCCATTTTAGGCTAAGAATCCATATTACATTACCCTTTAAAGTCATATTTTTTTGTGTTTTTACAAGAAGGTCTTCCCAAACACCTATTGAGAATGCGATGAATTATGATCCATTTAATCCACCGATTTGGTTTGTCAATCCATACCAAAAAATTTAATCCATCATTAAAGATCCTATATAAGCATTATGCATAGTTTCAAAGCATATCAAGGATGAAAGATAAAAAAAATACACAATCTATCCTAACTAGTCAATTGGTTTTACATAACTGATTTATCGATTTGACCAACCAGTTGATCAATTTGGGTTAACTAGTCAATTTGTTTGGCTCAGCCAAATGTTGGGTTATCTTTAACTAATGAATCAATTTAGCCAAACATATTAATGTTTTTTAGACCATTTGATTGATTCTACCAAATTAGTTGATGGATTTGAGTTGAGAGTATCCAAGGTCACCACAGATCAGTAGATCGATCAATTTTAATTAACCAATTCACTATTTTAAGGATTAGTCAATCGGTTTAACTTAACCAGTCAATTAGTCTTCTGCCAAACAACATATAACAACCATTTTTCATGCAAATCACACTCTAAAACCCTACCAAATCTAAACCTAAACAAATCATATCAATATGCCAGTATTTTACTAGCTCATAAACTGAATCATTCTTCATGTTCAAGAAAGTCAACCTTATTTTATCTAAAATCATACATTTTCATCAGGATTCACAAAAATTCAACATGCATCACTTTGAAGCCAAAATCAAATAAAGACCCATAAAATTAACACTTTATAGGATACACCACATTATATGCTTATTCGGGCCACATTTCAAAGGTAAGAATGACTTACTTGATGTTAGTAAAATTTTCACCAATGGAAAAAAAATCAACCTAGAAGATTCTCAACTTCTAAAACATTTTTGAAAATAATAAGTTATAAATTCATAAAGCATTAGATAATTTTCACAAATCAAAACTTGAAGTAGAATGGAAAATAAACCTACCAAGCCTAAGAGAAAAATGAAGGAAGATACATCTAAGAGATACTGAAATTTCTCCTAAATCTAACTCATTCTTGCTTGAATATAAAACTATAAGGATTTGGAGGAAGGATTAGTAGAGTGAAAAGAAATTGAAAGCAAAGTCAAAGTAGAGAGGAGAGAATACATGTACTAGAGAGTTGAGAAATTTTGAAGGCTAAAAGAGCACTGAGAAGAAGGGGTGATTAGGGTTATTTATAGCCAACAAATCGGTTCAAGAATGAGTAAAGTTATGCAACAGATCAAGAAACCCTAATATTACCATTCAAATATGATGAGAAAGGGAAATGTTTTTGGAGAATGCATGTTAATTTTTTCAAGAAAACCTTTAACACAAGAAGAATAATGGAAGATCAACGTAGGAAAGAATCTACAAGTTGAGAAGAGATAATCTTGAAATCAAAGCAATGCTTCTAGAGGTGTGCATAGAAAATAGTTGAAGGAAGACAAGGGTGAGGTAATCCCCCTCCCTTAGTTGTCAAAATTGAGCCCCTGAATCAGTTAAAGGTGACAGTTAGAGTGGAATACATGATTAGAAAGGTTAATAATTTTTAAATAATAGCTTGGAGTTAGATTATTGATTTTCCCTTTTGATATAAGAAATTTTCTAGAAGAGTTAAGGTTTATAAAATACTCAACTTAAATAACCAATCAATTGGGTTGGATACCATTTGATTACTGTACCCACTAGTTGATTGGTTTCCCAAATCAGTTTATCAATTTGGTCAAACAAAACCCTTTAGCTAAAATGGTGAGCTAGTTAATCGGTTCACAGAAACAATCAATAGGTGCCCTTGAAAACTTATTTTAGTCATTTTTTCAAGATTTATTCAAATCCATCTTTACCTCAAACCAATTATAGTTCCAAATCAAAATCAATTGTTATCAGATTTTATTAAACACCATAACTTTCCATTCAATAAATCTCACAAAAATATTTTGAAATAAATTTTTTCTATAGTAAACAATATTGGTGTTACCTATAATATCTTGTATGTGCCTTTGGAATTCCTTAGCCTCCTTTGAATTACATCTATGCGTAGGTCTATTAGATAAGGATATGTTGGGAATTAAATTATTTACATGTTCTATCCCTCTTTTAGGTGGTAATCTAGTTAGTAAATCATCAAGAAATACGTCATTAAATTCATCAAAAAGCTCATTTATTTGAGGATTGTTGCTCTTTTTCTCCCATTATAAGGGTTCTTGTGTCGATTCCCTTCCTTCTTTGGCAAAGATTGTTATAGCTTCCACCTCACCACACCTTTCTCTACCAAAATTAACCTCCCTACACTGGCCATTCTAATGTTAGCAATCCCTTGTGCTAGCTAATACTACCATTGCTCACCCCTTCTTCTTGACAACTCCCTCTATTCATCCTTCCTTTGTTTTATGAGTTTTGTTAGCTTCCTTGCTACTTCACTTTGGTAAATTAGTTATTTTAGAGTTTGTTTAGTTAATTATGGGATATTTTTGTGTTATATTAAATGATAATACATGCGTTATTGGGTATTATTTTCCTAGGTGATTGTTTAGAATCGTGGAGGAGATGATTTTGTACTTTTTATTGAAGATTGGATTTAGGTAAGTCCAATCACTCTTAAGATAGTAGAATTATGTTTGAGCATGCTATTATTCTTTATAACTAGGATAATTCTAGGGTTTTATGTTTTTCAAGCATTATGATGTGCATGATAAGATGCTAACATGTTAAATAAATGATACATATAATTGTTGTAAGTTAAGTTGCATGAATGAGTAATATGTTATATGATTTACATACCCATGTCTAGGGTTTTGTTAGGTTTTTCATCCTTTTCAAGCTCTATGTGATATTCAACCTAAGGAAACTAGCACTTATATGTGATATTCCATGATAAATATCTCATGATCACTAATACATGGTAGTTAGGGTTATTATGATTCACATGGAAGTATATAAACATGATTAAGGTTAGTTTATGATGATTTCTATTCACATGACCTAGGGTTAGAGATATTTTCCTACATGTATCATGATGTTAATTTACCTATTTAAATATTATATTATGCTTTAAATATGTACGCACATGCTTCTTGGAATATGTGATACATGAGACTTATATGATTAGATTTAGGGTTTTGTGGGTGCAATACCTAATATATAAAAAGTGGAAAATACAGTTAATAACTAGATCACAATGATTACCTATATGCTAAAATAATTTGAACAATTGTCTTTTATCCTTTTCATAACAAATGTTTTGTAATAATATTGTTTGGTACAAAAAGGAATAAAATGGAAAAATTTTCAATGGCCTTCTGGTAATCTTGACCAAATATATCTTTTGTGAATAATTTGATATTATGATGGCCTTATACTTTTGATAGATTGACCTTAATGTTTACTTAGATTGACATTGATCGATGACCTTAGGGTTTACCTTAATAATATGAAATAAAAGGAAAATGGTTAGGTATGGAGATGGAAATTATTGTGTAGTATGTGATATTTGTGATCACCTTATAAAATATTATTACATGTCCTATAGGGGTATCGATACTTAAATATTAGGTAAATGAGGTTAGAGGATACCATGTTTCTTGTGTGTGACGGTATGAGCGGGGGTACTGCTGTGTCCCTAGGGTCAAGATTAAGGGTATTATATTACCTTCAGGTAATCATATGACCAAGTGTATCTTAGTTTCCTTAGGTTTATTGTATCCCACTCAAGTAATTAATAATGGATGTAAATATTGTAATAAACTGAAAAGGATTTGATTTGGATTGGGTAGTTACCTCAGTGCCCCACCTTGGTATTTTGAATTATTTTAGACGTGTTGATTCGGTAGCTTCCTTAATACCTTACCTTGTTATTTAGAATCTATTTGACTAAGTGATACGTCTATTGTACCTTGACATGATGTGAACGGAACTAGCATATTTTACTGTTGATCTTGAGATTTGATGCTCTATATATTGTTTCATAATTATGTATAAGGTTATGGTGCATGCTTTATGCTCTAGTATGTTTTTTTTAGATTTTATTGTGACTATGTATAATGTGGGTATGCTACCTCTTATGGGGTATTGTGATTTATTTAATATGAGAAAGTTATATTGATACTAATTTTGTAGATGACTACATAAAAGGTATGGAGTAGCTCTAGGTATATTATAGTGATAAGAAAGAGATACCTTAGGAAGAGATCCCATTTTTGGAGTGTAATTTTGGGTCTAAGAGTTCAGAAAAACGAGTGTTGTACTTTCATTTACCTATTTTTGATGTAATTAGTTTTTTTTTGGACTCGTATATCACTTGGTATTTTGATTTCCATTGTTGTATAGAGCACATTATCCATAATTTTTATTTATGTATTACCTCTCATTTCCACTGTTTTAGTTTAGTTATGATTTGTTTTAGACTTAGCATTTAGCATAAGAATGGTAAGGGAACTGGAATTATATTAAGTGTGGTGATAACATCTAGTAATTTAGTAATTAATGATTCCAAAAAAGAAATTTTTAAGTATTAAAAATGAATGTGTTATAATTTATTGAACTTAAGAATAGCTAGTTTAATTTTTTTTCATCATGAGATTCCTTGCATTCAAATATCACACCACATCATGTAACCACATAAGAAATAATTCAATATCAAGTTTACCATCAAAATCAGGGAGATCAAGCTTTGTACCTTTATATTTTCTACTATTATGCCTTAGTTAATGCTCATAATAGGATTGATGGCTACTAATCCCTTTTGAATCCTCTATATATACCACTTTTAAGTTTAAATGGACTCTTATCAATCGAACTATCCGTCTCACTATGCTCTCCACATGGTCCTTGTTAGATTCTACTTGCTCTTATATATTTTGTACTGTCTTTTGTTTAGCAAGGCTTGGCTCCATGCATTGCAATTGTATTTACATCATTGGGAGTTTTTTGAGTTGAGCATTGGTAGAATATAGATTTGTCGAGAAATTTTATATAACTTTGAAAAGAAAATGAATTTTTTTAAATCATCATCCATATTTTATTCGACTAAACATGCACCAATAAAACTCAAATGTTAATTAGTAGGCTAGGAGTAAGCAAAACCTAAAATGAAATGCTAATAAAACTTCTAGTTTAAGTTGTTCTTGATTGATTATTAAATTCTAATAGGTCAAACAAGCTTTAAAAAAAGTAATAATATCAAAACATCAATATTTATAACAATCAATAAAGGATTCTTGCTAGTTTCTTGAGATAGACTATGAGCATCAAGAAAGCCTTATTCGGTTGTAATACTACAACAATCATGAATAACTTTCATCATAGATAATGTAATATGTTGAAGCACAAAATCACGATATCCAACAACTTGCAACCGAATGTATTAGGTTTCAAAAATAAGCCATAAAGTTTCGAGGATAATTGTGCCTTAATGAGGGAAAACCAAAGATAAAACTATATCCACTATGGCCATAAAACAACAATAATCAATTATTAATACTTATGCATTGTATATCTAACATAGTATTTTGAATTATAAAATGGTATATAAAAAATTTATCATGCAATTATTAGGTAAAAATGTACATGTGAAAATTCTATGACAATTAAATAATGCATTCATCAAATGTATAGAATTGAGCATGGTAAAATCCAACCATTCAATGCCATGAAAGTTCCATGTAATCCATGTATTTTCCCTTATTAATGTGTAAAAAAATCTATAACTAATAGGGACTAATATGATTCAATTAATCTACTTAATAATGTCTTTGCTTCTAGATTTCATCACTCACAAAAGATTCAAAACATTCAATCAAGAAACCAACAAAAAAAACTTGGATAAGATCAATTGTGGTGACTAGAATGGCTCAAAAATCTCAAGAAGACTCACTCAATTGGCTAAAAACTCAACAAAGATACTCCACTCTCGCTTTAATACCAAAATGATGTAGATGACGATGGGGAAATCAATCTAACACAATAAGGATCAGTTTTCTTCCTTGACGTTGATTATGATGTTTAGTTATGGATGATAGTCTCAGTAGTTTTTGTGGATTGATGCTTCCTTGAATGAATCACCGGCAATTATAAGAAGAACACATGCACTATAACTCACAAAGAAAGAACTCAATCACTTAGGAGATGTTAAGAGAATCAAAATTGATTTTATTCGACCTTAACTTGTTATCTCATATACAATGGACATGTAGGGTTATATACATGGGGATTTTAGATTATTAAAACTTAACCCTAACTAAATAATTAATAAGTAATATATTATTATTAGTTCAATTTCTATCTATTATTAACTACATTAGTTGACACTAACAAATAAACTAGCTATTGTAAACCTTAGTTGCAACTAAATTCCAACATTAGAAACTAGTTATCTAACTTACTAGAAGTAGTTGTAACTAACTAAACTCCCTTACTATATGTATAAAATAACATGTAACCACGCCTAATAATGACATGATAAATATTTACAAAGTGTACATAAAATAAAAAAGCTAACACAAACTCTACCCATGTAAAATGATAATACCTTGTCTTGTAGCATTGTCTTCTATGTTTACTTGTGCATGTCTTTTTCTTGTATGATAGGTTTTTTAAAGGAATTATTATTATTGAAAACATATGATATACATAAAATAATTTATTAAGAAACTATCGTAGTATTATGGTTTTGGGGAAGGGTTTTAATAACTTCAATAATAATAGGTTCCATCTCCAAGAATAATAATTCTTGAACTTTCCTCTACTTCAGAAGGTGCTAGTGAATCAAACTATTCCTCAAATGAGTCTCCACAAAGTAATAGAAGGTGAAAGCATGATAGGAAGGATAATTTTCTTGACATCAAAATTGAAGTACTTAGTTTGATGGTTCACATAATCTAAAATATTTCCTATAGTGGGAGCTAAGATGCTCTAGGATGTTTGAATTCAAGGTGTAAAATGATGAGAATATATTTAGAGTTGTTGTTTTAAAGCTTAAAGGGAAGACCTCCTTATGGTAGGAAAACCTTACACACCAAAGGAAAAAAAGGCAAGTTGAAAAGTGAAGATATGGTTGAAATATGATTATACTTTTGAGGTAATGACTTTTACCTTCATTATATGCACATGATTTATACAACAAGATGGACTTATTAAGGTAAGTACAAATGAGTGTTAAGATAATGAGAGCTTTGATTGGGTATTTGATGTACAACATAACATTGTGTTGGTTTGTGTAGATTGTAGAGAAATTTAGGGTTAATATTTAGGATTTGTGAAAAACATGGAGGTCCCTTATTTATTAACACGTATCATGTTTTCTCATAGATTGTTTTGATGTGTTTTTAGGACAAAAGTTAAGAGTAAGGAAATTAACATGGGAGTATTGTGTTGTAACACCCCCAAATTTACTACTGAAAAATTTCGTTTAATTAAAAGGGTTTAACGGAAGCGAAAAGATAAAGTCGTAAACTCGGGGGCATTACCGCTACACTTAGTACCATATCGGTTCACTCCTACTATCCTGGTATTAAGTGCTAAGGCTAAACAAGATTAAAATCAAATATGAGTCATTAATAAAACACCAGTCATTAGTAAAACACAAGTCATACAGAATTAGAGTGCGGAAATAAAAGGTACAATCCAAAAGTACAATTTTAAAGTGCCAAATGACAGAGAACATCATACAATAGGATAAAACAAAATATAATAATATAGGGAAAACAAAACGGATGATGGACTCCGACCACATCACTCTCGACCCCCAAGCTAGGTCCAGCCTCAACTCTCATCCCTGCCCTATACCTCGTAAGAATCATAGGCATCGAATACATCGTCCCCTACCTGCACAAACTTAGGCGGGTCTTCTGCTTATGGGAATGAGCAGCACCCATGAAACGGGTGATCAATACGATACGTACTGAGTAGGGTAACAGATGCACTAAGGCCAGTATACACAAAAACACACAACATAGCATAGATGGCATAATTACGTAGATAGCATGCAGGAACACAGATAAAGAAGACCGGCTATGGACCAAATAACTCATTCTTTAGATCTCTGATAAATATAGTCAATTCACATCATAGTCTTTATCAATCCATGCGAGTGCAGGAACCCCACTATTATTCACCGATGGACCAGTCATGCAAGGCAAAACGCTCCTGGCCACTGTTATTTGTCGGTGGACTAGTCATGCAGGGCAACGTGCCTTGGCCACTATCATTCGCCTGTGGACCGGTCTGGCCCCGACTCTCATGGTGTTCCACTGTAATTACTTTGTATCTTTCCCATGTATTATCATTATTATGTTTGGTTTTTTGAGCACGAAAACCCCCACTATTATAGCCGGTGGAACGGTCATGCAGGGCAAAATGCTCTTGGCCACTATTATTTGTCGGTGGACCGGCCCTAGCCACTATTATTTGTCGGTGGACCGGTCTGGGTCCGGCTCAACATCTTCCTCTTTAAGTGATTAGTGTCTTATCATGTCTTATTCAAAAGTATTTCACCCTTGACATGCATGGCTGACTATATCCATACTTATCCTCCCAGGAGGGCCTGTCTCATATCTTGATACTTCTGCACCTCATAACTCGCCCTGACATCCTTCCCTTAATCTATTTTCTCACATCGGGAACCCAACTCCTAAGTGTGTGGGTCAAAGCCAGTGCCTTATACCCCAAGGTCCACTCACCGCCTTAACCTAGGGTTTTCTCCAGAAACCCTAATTTAGGTCTATGTGGCCCATCCTTCTCTGCCTCCCACACCCACACTATTTTAACACCCCACATGTCATGACCTTTAGACTCAACTCTTCCCTCATACCTCACTTGTCCTCATTTATTTTTATTAATATTTTTTTCTTTTATGCCTTCTCAAATTTGGGTTTCCTCCCAAACCCTAGTCTAGTCTCCTACGCACCCTTATACTGTCCCACGTGTTATTTTTCACCCGAAGTCCCCAGTCACCCAAAAAACCTTTCCATCGCCTTCCTTACACCCCAAAGCAACCTTCCATACGTAAAGTTCTCCCCCATGCGGACCCTAACCACCCCATGCAAAACCCTCGATATTTATCGTGCCAAACCTAAAATTTCCATGCAAACCCTTGTTACTCCCAAGCAGACCCTAGTTCCTCCCACTCTTTCATTTTATTTAATTGCCACCTTTTATTCATAGTCATGGAGCATGGGTTATTTAGGTCGCTCTTACCTATGTTAGCCAACTTACTTCCCCTTGGTTATCATAATTTCCCATTTTTCTTTGTCATGCCTCCAACCCACATCACCACATCAAATACCCTAGCATGCATGTCCTAAGGGCCACATCACATCACATCACATCACAACTTGCAGCATATCCATATTAGCACCTAACAAAAGAGAACACATGAACATACCTCTATCCCAAGCCGCACTACACATAAAATAGTTATGATAATAGAATACAAATATGACATATAATTATACAGGACATCGAAGGCAAGTAAGACACATATAGCACACAGGCGGCCTTAGCTACACCCTTACTTAAAACGTTGCTAGGCTTAGAGCACGCTCCTACGCCTCCTGAAGGTTTTGACTTGATTCACCTATAAGAGGGAAATACTATGGGTTAATCTCCCTCTACCAGAATTACCATAATTTCCTATCTTACCCTTATCATGGTCTAATACTAAGGCTGTTAATGATAATAGTAGTTTTATAATTAAAAGTAGGGTTATTATTCTCAAATTAATTAATCATGCCGCTACTAACCTTAGTGAGTCTTAGTAATATTCATAGTATTAAAGTAAGGGTTTCAATATTATTAGTTTCATACCGATACTAATATCGATCTCAAATTCTATTAATAATAATAGTAATAATAATGATGAAAATAATATAAAAAGTAGTGGCCATAATGATACTTATATTATTAATGCTAGTGGTAGTAGTAGTAATAATAGTGACAATAATGTTGGAAATGATAATAATAATAATGGTAATGACAGTATTCATAACAACAATAATGATAATAACAATAATAATAATAGTAGTAGTAGTAGTAGTAGTAGTAGTAGTAGTAGTAGTAGTAGTAGTAATAATAATAATAATAATAATAATGAACATGATGATGATGATGATGATGATGATGATGATAATGATAATATTAATGATAATAATAATAATAATAATAATAATAATAATAATAATAATAATAATAATAATAATGATGATGATGATGATGATGATGATAAGAATAATAATAGTAGTAATAATAATAATAATAACGACATTAATAATAATAGCAACAACAACAACAACAACAACAACAATAATAATAATAATAATAATAATGAGAATAATAATAATGATAATGATACTAATAAAAATAACAACAAAAAAACAAAAACAACAATAAAAACAATAATAATAATGATAAAAACAACAACGACGACGACGCCAATAATGATGATGATGATAATAATAATACTAATGATGAAAATAATATAAAAGTAATGGCCAACATTAGTATTAGTATTATTAGTAACAAAGTAATGGTAGTAATAATGATGATAATAGTAATAGTAATGATAATAACAATAATAATAATAAGGATAGTAATAGTAGTAATAATAACAAAGTTGTAGTCTTTTACATAGTAATACCATTAATTAGAAATCTCTCCGAAATAAGAGTTAGAACATAATAATAATAATAATAATAATAATAATAATAATAATAATAATAATAGTATTAATATTAATAATAGTTAACAATAATAATATTAATATTAAAAATCATTAACACTTCTATAAAAGAGTTTAAGGGTTAAGAAATTGGAATACCACCTAGGCTTAGTGGTGGAGCCGGCTCCGACGACGATGGAGGAAGAAGGGTGGTGGAGAGATGGATGTGGAGGCTAGGGGAGAGGGAATTAGGGGAAAATGGAGGTGTGGGGAGGTAGAGTAAGGTCCCCTAGTTGTTTTGGGGGGTAGAGGTGGCTCTACAGGTGGTGGAATCAGCGAAAAATTGCGGCACGAGCGGTGGCGCAGGGTCGAGAGGGGTTGTTTGGGAGGGTGACTTTGCATGGCCGAGGGGCTTATATAGAGCAAAGAAAGGAAAGAGGGTGGCTTGGTTGCATAGAGGGCTGTGCAAGGAAAGTTTTGGTGGCCGGAGTGGCCTATGACAATGGCCGATGACGGTGAAATGAGGGGCTGACTAGGCGGTGGCGCGCGGGGTGCATTTCTGGGCTGACAAAATAAAAACCCGATTATGGCAGCCTTCGGGGCTATATATAGCTTGAGTGGAAGGGGAAACGACAAAGGGGAGTGGGAGAGTAGGGGGGCAAGGATTATGGGTCTATGGTCGACGAGGGTACGCCAACGCAGGTCTACCTTCGCAGGCCATTTCTTGTTGGGGCAGAGGGAATGGTACGTAGGAGAGGGGAGGAATGGCCCTGTCGAAATGGTAGGTAAGTCAACGGGGAAGAGAGGGGAGGAATGGCTAGTTAGACGGGGTGGTTGGTGGTGGAATCATGGTGCCTATTGAGGGAGTTGCAGGCGTAGGAGGTTGAAGACGACGCAGCGGGAAAGGGGCTGGACCGGCGGTCTAGGAGAAAAGAAGAAAGAAAGAAAGGGGGAGGCCTAACCGACTGGGAGAGGGGAGAAAAGAAGGATGCGGCTTGGGCCATGCAGAGAAGGGGAGGAGTTGGGCCAGCGGGCTGGCCCAGGTCAGGGGGAAAAGGAGAAAAAGGAAGAGAAGGAAATGAAAGAAAAGGAAATGGAGGGGGAAAAAGGAAAAAAAAAAAGGAAAAAGAAAGGAAAACTTGGGTTGGCTTAATTAATATATTTTGGGTATTTTGGGATATTTAATAAAATATTAATATTAAAATAATATTAAATTTTCTTTTTAGGTTAATTTAGGGATTTTGAAAGATTTTTCTTAAATTCCATTTTAATTAGTAAAATACTCAAAATTTTCCTCTTTAAATTATTTATTAATTTCTACTAGATTTACTTTAATTAAATCCCTCTTAATTTAATAAAAATAATTTATTTAATTAAAATTTTCTACTAATTTCTTATTTGGCCATGATTCCCTAAATTAGGGTTTTAGGGGTATTTCATGTGTTTCCTAAACACAGACCATATTTTTCCTTTGTTTTTAAAACATGTTATTTTGCCCTATAGGGTTTTATCTTCTATAAACGGATATATGAGAGAAACCTAGCTATCAAGTCATGCAAACCAACTTATTCTTCTTCTCCATAGAAGTCTCAATGATTATGGAATTGTATATTTGTGTTATTGATTGATTGATTGATTTGTTTAATTATCCTATATGTATACAAGATCACAAATAAAGATCTCAATTTTTTCCCTCAATTGTTCTATTTTCTCATCGAACCTTTAATTGTTCATAATCTTGTTAATTCTAATTTTGTTTTAGGTCCTTTCAATGGATGATATTATGCAATAATTTAGTATCAAGATGCATTTTTGAAGAGATTTGATAATTGGATTGGCTACAAGATTTGATATTGAGAAGTTTAATTGATCCATCAATTTTAGATTATGGAAATTGTAGATGCGGGCAATTCTAATTCCGAATGGATTAGAGAAAGCGTATTCGAATATGCCAAACTTTATGATGGATTAGAGATTTAAAGAAGTAGATCTAAAGGAGCTCACTACCATACAACTATGCTTGTTAGACAAGGTATTGTAGAAAGTGGCAAAGGAATCAATGACAAATGCATTGTGGTTGAAGCTTGAGTCATTGTACATGACAAAATTAGTAGTAAATCAGCTACTATTGAAGAGTCAACTTTATGACCTAAAAATAGATGAAGATCAGTCTTTGAAAACTTATTTGGATGACTCTGACTCTATAGTTATGGGTTTGCATAATATAGATATCAAGTTAGATGATGAAGATTTGGCTATTATCTTGTTATGTTCTTTTCCTACAAGCTTTAAAATTTGTGAGACTTTTTTTATAGGTAGGATGAGTCAATCCTTAAGGATGTGAAATCCACTCTACTACAACTAGAGTTAATTGATAGCTAGTTGATTGATAGCAGTACTTCTGAGGACTTACATTATGAGGGATTGGTAGCCTGAGGGAGGACATATGAGGAGAGGTCTAATGACAAGAAGATATCTAGATCTAAGTCAAAGTGTCTGAAAAATATTGTGAATTTCCATAGTTTTTGCATGAAAGGCCATATCTAGAGATACTGTACCAATAGGAAATCAAATGATACCGTTGGTAGTGTATATGATGAGGGTGATGCTACCATATCTGAAGGTGATGGTGATGTATTGCTACCATAGATGGAAAATCTAGATTAGATGATAGGTGGATTTTATATTCTGGGTGCTCCTACCATGCTTTTCTCAATGGATACTAGTTCTAGACATATAACATTATTTTAGGTGGAGTTGTTCTCTTAGGAAATGATACTTCATGCAAAGCTGTTGGGACTTGGACTATGAGGGTGAGGATGCACAATGGTGTGGTTAGGACACTGTTTGGTGTTTGTCATGTTCTATCATGAACAAGTGCTAGATTTTGCCATTTTCCTTAGATAACAAAATTTATAGGTCCGTCATTGAGAATGGAACATTAAAGGTTGCTAAAAGGGTTATGATGGCGATTATTACCAAGTAGTTTCGGACATTGTATGAGGTTGTTAGAACAAATAATGATGGTATAGTTTGGGTAACAATGAGAGTGTCTAACTTAGATGTTGGTGGCCTTGGTTTGATGTGACCAAAACACGAAGGTGTCATTGGCATGACTAGGGGTTCTTGTGCTATGACCCTATCACATCTAGATCTGTTACCTTTTGTGAATTTGAATTTCTTTTTGAGAAGAAGGTGGAGTCAGAGAGTCTTTTAGGTGATTCAAATAAGGTGGAGGTTGTTGTTGATCTGGATAGTATAGATTCTTCTATTGAGGAGGAATTTAGACAACATGTGGATCTAGTGGGCATTGCTATAGATAGAGTTGGTTATGTTTTGTATACTACGGTTAGTCATATTGGTGTGAAGGAGCCAGTGATAGACTCAAAGGTTATTTTGGGTGTTTATCCAACCTTTTGGTATTCTACTAGTGTTGATGAAGAGATGTAGTATATTTAGCACACTGAAACATTGGTATGTGATATTTCACTATCTATTTATTTTTGTTGTGTATCAATTTTTTCCTTATTGAAACCAAGAAAATGTCTAAGGAGAACAAGCTGAAGACTTTTGATTTACCCAAATCGAAAGTAGTTGTGGTGGCTTACTTAGTCACTTGTTTGTACTCTATAGTTGTGAGATGCTTGATGTATAATGTGATTAGTGTTGACATATATATTTCTTTTGTTGTGTGCATGTGTGTGGTAAGTCTCTTGAAGACACCTTAGTTAGATGTGGTGTGGATTATGTGGTACTTTATATATATAGTATTAGCTTGTATTGAGTATATGTTGTTGACTATAATGTTGATGGGTTACTCTAATCTTTATTGTGGTCCTGATGATAAGAGATACACTAGCTTGCTAGTGATCAACCTTAGAGTTTCTAAGGTTGTGTGTTTAGCTATGATAGATGCTCTTTAGGAGGTCATGTGGCTTGGTGGTTTAGTACGAAATATGGGGTTTGTTTATGGTGCTCCAGTTTCTCGACATGAAAGCAAAAGTGTTTTCTATTTAGCAAAGAATCATAATTCTTTCCATCATTGAACGAATTACATTGACATCGAGTATCAATTTATTAGCTTTGACCGGTATTTGATAAACAAAACAACATTATGTTGGTTCTTACAGGTAGTGGAGAAGTTTATGGTTAATATTTGGGATTTGTGAGAAACATGGAGGTTCTATGTTTATTAACATGGATAGTGTTTTCTTACAGATTATTTTGGTGTGTTTTTGAGTAAAAAGTCAAGAGTAAAGAAATTAATACGAGGGTCTCATGCTTCTTGAACATGGAACACTTTTTTCCTTTATTTCTAAAACATATTGTTTTTCCTTGTATAAAAAGAGATATAATAGAAACATGGCCGTTAAGTCATGCAACCTAGCTTCTTATTCTTCTCTATATAATTACCCATGATTTGAGAATTATATATTTGTGTAATTGATTGATTGATTTATTTAATCATCTTATTACTACAAAAGGGAACAAGTAAAGGTGCATATTTTTCCCTCAATTCTTATATTTTGTGGTTGATTCCTTAATTGTTCATAGTCTTGTTAATTCATATTTTTGGTTTGGATCCTTTTAATCTATGCTATTCCACAATAGGTAACATTAAGGTGTTTGTGTGGTTGAAGATGACATTGGGGCTTGATGAGTTTCAGGAGCACATAGCTCCAAGGTTTCTTGGTTTCTTAAGGTCTTATCTTGCACATTATAGACAAACCCTTTATAATACCCCAATTTTCACTATTGAATATTTTTGTTTCAAAAACCTCATAGAAGTAAAAAGTTATTAAATATGTAGGAAAAATAGGGCTTTACCGTCACACCTAATATAGGATGTGTGCCAGATGTATGTCCCATGTTAGATATAAGGCTCAGAATCAGACCAAACAAAACAATAGTAGAGTGCACAAGCATATGATACATATATAGTAAACAAAACGTTCACAAAAACAGGAACCATACGGTACGTGAATATTCAAATACATGAGGGAATTAAGCCAAAGTCCAAAATTTCAAATTATAGAAACAAGAGTAGGGCATAGCCCCAAACTCTAGTCCATGAAGGACCACACAAGTCTTTATATGTGTATGCTCTTAGAAATCCACACCCAACATGAGGTAATCCTACCACTACCAATCCTCGAAAACATGCACATGACTTTCTACTCTTGAGAATGAGCAGGTGACCGAGAAAATGAGAATATTACTATGCTTTATACATAGTGAGCGAAGTTACCTCCTTAATGGGAGTCATGAACACACAAAGTTCCAACATAATACGGAGATCATGCTAACATATTTCATGCCCTTTCCATATAAATAGATATACATGCTCTATCATGGTTATCTACTGTACCAGAAACTCATACCAGACATGACTCATCATGCTTATCAACATAACACAACATTGTAAATGGCAACATGCAATCTACTGAGCATATTATCGAGCTACTATTAAATCTTCTATAATTTATGCATATAGTTTCACAATAAGTATATTTTTCCAACTTACATAATCCAATAAGTCATTTATTTATAATCCATTATCTCTTTTTACCAATCTTTTCCTTTTATTTTCTCTTATTCCACATTCTTAATACAAATTATTATTGAGCAATGGACTATGAACCACTCCATGGTCACATATACCATAGAAGCCTATCCAAACCAAAAGACATAAATCCAGTTGAAGCCAAGTAACCATTAATTGTCATAACTAGAAGCTTTAGTATTAATACCCTATACAACATCATCAATGTCTAGAGTAGGTAACACACCAGTATCTACTAGGATCCAACCCGAAGGCACTAATAAAAGCTTAAAGGCACACTGAACCTCGGTAGCTGGTCGAGGATCGGGTAACCCCAACCCATACACAACTCAATAATTTTTCGCTTTAAGTGATTAGTATATTATTTTCAAGGATATGTGATCATACAAGGACTATGAAGCATGCCAGCAAGGTATCGATATACGTATTCTATCTTAACCATTTCTATTCCCCCAAAAATATGGTGGGATTTTTGTTAATGATTAATCAATATTAGCTAATCCCTTAGTTTAATCCATTTCAAGCTAATAATCTAGATTACATTACCCTTTAAAATTCATAAAATACTTATTCGTGTTTTCCTACTAAGTCCTTCACAAACATCTATTGAATATATCATGAATTATGATCCATTTAATCCATCCATTAGGTTTCCCATCTATGTTAAAAGGTGTTTTTCACTCATTAAATAAGTATATAGCAGTATTAGATATTGTCTCAAAGCATATCCAAGCCAACATATCAAATCAAATATTTAGGCCGAACTAGTAGTGTTTAGCTCAATCTCCATATCCCTAAGCTCTTAACATAGATGAGCTGATAATATAATTGGGCTCAAGGAATGTGACATCTTGTGCTCAAGTACATATACCACCACATCAACCTTACTCTCATGGTAGGAAAATTACAAGTCGTAATCCATGACCAGATCCAACCATCGGTGCTATATCAACTTTAACTCCTGTTGTGTGAAGATATATTTGAGGCTCTTATGGTCGGTGTAGAACTTATACAAAACCCCATAAAGGTAACACTTCTAAATTTAAGGGTGAACACTATTGTAAAAATCACCAATTCATGCATTAGGTAGTCATGCTTATGCTACTTTAGTTTTCAAGAAGCATATGCCTCCAATTTTCCATGTTGTATCAGTACGCCACCTAGCCGCATCATTGTACACTTCAAAGCCATCAGATCCACTTGGTAATGTGAGTAATGGGGATATTGTCAAATGCTTCTTCAACTCCTTGAAAGCTTCACCACACTTATCATCCCACTGTAATTGCATATCCTTCTTCAACGAATTCGTCAACAAATGAGCTATGTTGGAGAAGTTCACGACAAACCTATGGTAGTAACAGGCTAATCTTAGAAAATAATGCAGCTCCTTGATAGAAGTTAGTGCCGGCCATTCGTAAACTACTAAATCCTTGGAAGGATCCATTTCCACCCCATTCTTTAAAATTACATGTTCAAGGAAAACCACTTGATCTAGCAAAAAATCACAATTTGAAAGCATGGGATACAACTAATGTGACCTTAACAAAACCATGATCTACCTTATATGTTCTTTGTGCCTTTTCTCAGTCATTGGACTAGATGAGGATCTTATCAATGAACACCACGACAAACTAATCTAAGAATGGTAAAAAAAAAAACTAGCTCGTGAGAGACATGAATGTTGCTGGCACATATATGAGTCTGAAAGGCATTACTATGAACTAAT
Organism: Tamarix chinensis; assembly: GCA_030549775.1. Classification (NCBI taxonomy): domain Eukaryota; kingdom Viridiplantae; phylum Streptophyta; class Magnoliopsida; order Caryophyllales; family Tamaricaceae; genus Tamarix; species Tamarix chinensis. The sequence goes on from CM060182.1 coordinate 3,461,800, forward strand.
ATTGGCCATATCTTGTCCAAAATGTAGTCTTTGGGTCATCTTGATCTACTATCCTCAATTGTTGGAAACCTGACCAAATATTAATTTTAGAGAACACCTTGGCTCCTTTGAGTTTTTCAAACAGGTCATCAATCCTTGGTAATGTATACTTTTTCTTTATTATAACTAGATGTAACCCTCGATAATCAATGCACAATCTCAAGATTCTGTCCTTTTTCTTCACGAATCGGTGTGGCACTCCCTATGGTAATAAACTTGGTCATATGTTTCCCTTTTCTAACAAATACTCTAACTGAGCCTTAGGCTCTTTCATCTCTATAGGCACCGTATGATATGGGGCTTTAGATATCAGTTACATCCCTAGTAATACTTCTATGGTAAACTTGACATCTCAAGCAGGTGGAATACTCAGAATATCCTTAGGCAATAAATGGGGATACTCTCGGATTACTAAAATTTGCTCTAATAGTGTCTCGCCAACCTGACAATGCATAAGAAGAGTGGATACCACTTACAAGCAAGAGTACTCATCATGAGTGCTGATATGACCTTTATATAGTGGTTAGGTTCATCTTTCTTGTACAATATCCTAACACCCTTTGGTCCTCCCAGCACCACACGTTCTTGTGTGCAACCTATCAACACTTGGTATTCCCTCAACATGTCCATTCGGATAATTACATTGAATTCACACAATTTGTGCTCTATAATATCTAATGGAAACTTTACTCTCCCAACTATTACAACCACCCCTTTATAGAACCTAGAGCATGCAATCCTATCCCCCTTAGGTAACATAACAGAAGTGGAAATGCTACTAAAGGAGATAAAGAAGCTCTTGGTACAAATGTGGCTGACACAAAAGAATGTGATGCACCAAAGTTAAAAAAAATACTTGGAGAGATAGTAACCATACTGATCACCACATCAACAGAAAATTTTACCTTTAACTAGTTAATCATGTCAAAGGGTCCTCATGAAGGAATTCCCATGGAACTAGCTAATCCTTGACCTTTTGGCTAACTAGTTTAATTGGAAACACTAGCTGGTGACTGAGAGGAACCCTCAAAATGTGTGGTTGCGGCTGTTGAACAAATATGGTGTTCTGCACTTGAGACTAACCTTTCTAATGACTACCACCTCAAACACAAAAATTATAGGCTCTGTGTCCTACCATACCACACCCATGAAAAGTCACCTTGTTGTCTCCACAATCTGCTCCCAAATGATATACTATACAATGCTTGCAGTGCTGATGTCTCTCATTAACACGTTCCCTGGACTAACCTCTAACTTGAGGCGCTAACCCCATACTCCCACCATACTTAAGAAGTATGCTACCTCTAGAGTGGGATTTATTCTAGGATTCTCATGATCCTCAAACATCATCTTATCCCCTTACTAGGCACTCCGATCTTAGATGACTTGGGGAGCTACCAAAGCCTGTTCATACATTCCCATTATGTCTAGAGGAGTAACTCCCACTAATAGCTCTTAGTATTTGATCCCTAGGATAATATTGAGATGGTATACTTACATCACCTCATTGGCCTCTACCTTAGGAGTAAACTAAAATAGGTCTATGGATCTTTTGTAGTACTCTTTTATTGACACGCCTCTCTACAAAAGATCCATAAACTCATTGAAATTATTCATATAAAGATGAGTGGGGCAGAAATAGGAAAGAAGTGCCTCAAGGAATGGTCCCCAGCCCGTAGATTCTCCACCTCTATACTGGACACTCCTCCACTCAGCATCTACTTTCCCAATTAGGTAATATACTTTGACATCATCCCTCTTGTCTAAAGGGTAACCACACGTAGTGAAGGTTTTCTCCATGTCTCTGGTCCATTTTTCCATTATGTCAGGTTCCTCCCGATCCTCGAAGATTGGTGGGTGATAATGCTCAGCCCTCTTGAGCTAATATTTGAGAACTTGTGCGGGTACTAATACCAGTGGTGATAGTGATGCTTGAATCATACCTTCCATGTTCACACTGATAGTCTCCATGAATGCCTCAATATGCTTGTAACTGCAGTTGGCGGCCATCAATTCCTAAAGACTAGGGTTAATAAGAAATGGTCCATTATCGAGTACTAAGACTCACACAACATATCATCATAAAGGTTATCTATAGCACGTTCCCCAACTCACTCTTACTTGAGGACAATTCGAGTTTGAAAAATCTTTATTTTTAGATAAATGCTTAAATAGTTGGGAAATCATTCAAATAAACCTATGGTATTAGTTAAAGGGCTTTGACGTGAAACACCTTCAATTAAAAGCCTTGATAACAATCTGTGGCATGAGTTTAAACAGTTTAAAACTAGAGAAGATTTTTTTTTGTAGCTCTAATACCAACATGTGGTATAAGATTAATAGTTCTTGAAAGTGACTGACCTTTAAGAAAACACTTTGGTACCAACCTGTAACATCCCCATTTTTTACTATAAAAAAAGTTCATTTTAAAAATTTTATGGAAGCGGAAAACAATTAAACACATAGAAAAAACAAGGTCTTTTCGTTACACCTATCATAGGATGGGTGTCAATCGTTTGTCTCACATTAGATATAAGACTTATAATCAAACCAAACAAGAACAAAGTGGTGTGTGCAAGAATATGATACATATATATTAAAGAAATTTTTCACAAAAATAGGAACCCTAAAGATTGTAATTATTCAAATACATAATGGAATTAAGCCAAAGTACAAAATTTCCAATTATTGAAACAATAGTAGGTCATAACCCTAAACACTAATCCATTAAGGACCGCACAAAAGTATCAAAATTTCCACTCTTAGAACCAATGCCCAACACAAGGTATGCCTACTACTAACAGAAGTGGAAATGCTACTAAAGTATCGTGTGCATGACCCTATGCTCTTGGGAATGTCTAGGTGACTGAGCAAATGAGCACATTAGTATACTTTGTATAAAGTGGGCCAAGTTACCTCCTTAATTGGGGTCATAAGCGCACAAAGTTCTATCATAATATGGAGATCATACTAACATATTTCATGCCTTTGCCATATAAATAGATATACATGCTCTATCATGGTCATCTATTGCATCAAAAACTCATAAGAGATGTAACTCATGGTGCTTATCAACATATCATAACATTTTACATGTCAACATGCAATCCACTAAGTAGATTGTCCAACTATGTTGAAGGATTTTATCATTTATGTACATTATTTCATGATAAGTCCATTTTTCCAGCTTACATAATCCATTTGGTCATTTATTTATAAGCCATTATCTCTTTACCATTCTTTTCCTACTTTATTTTATCTTTAACACATTCTTATTCCTAATTTTTATCGAATGATGGACTATGAACCATTCCATGGTCTCACTTACCATAGAAGCCTGTCAAACCAAAGGACATAAAGTGCAGATAAAGCCAAGTAACTACCTATGGACATAAGTCTTGGCCAAAGCTAGGTAACCACCAATGGACATAAGTTTAGGTAGAAGCCAAAACCCACCTAGGTAACCAAACCCTTTAGCATCAATACCCCCTAGTAAATCATTAGTGTGTAGATTAGGAAAGGCATCAAGATCAATGAGGTGGGATTTCCATTAATGCTTAATCAATGATAACCAATCCCAAGATTAATCCATTTTAGGCTAATAATCTAGAATACATTACCTCCTTTAAAGTTATAAAATAATTATTCATGTTTTCCCACTAAGGCTTGCACAAAATCTTATTGAGTATTCTATGAATTATGATCTATTTATTCCATCCATTGGGCAGTCCATGAATGTCAAAAGGTGTATTTCACTCATTAACTAATTGTATATCACCATTAGGCATATTATCAAAGCATATCCAAGCTAAAAGATCAAAATCTCACAACCTAGCAAAATCAATTGATTAGTTTGGCTTAACTAGTCAAGTGGTTTTACTAATAAGTTGATTGGTTTGGGCCAACCAGTTGATCAGTTTGGCCTAGCTAAACCTATGGTTCCCTTGTACCAGTCAATTGGTTTTGCTAATCTAGTCGATTGATTCTACAAGACCTATCAAATGATTCTACCAAACCAACTGATGGATTTATGCAGAGAGAAACCACATTCTCTAGATACCTATTGGTTAATCAATTTGGGCCATCCAATTGACTATTCTAAGGACTAGTTAATCAATTTTACCTAACAAGTCAATTATTTGGCTATAAACATCACAAAATAGATACTTTTCATGCAAATAAACCTTAAATTCCTATCACATCAAAACAAAAAAATATCATAGCATCATGCTAATACTCTATTAGCTCATAAACTAAAACATGCTCCATGATTAATCAAATCAATCATATTTCCATAAAATCACACTTTTTTCTTAAGATTCTAAATAAATCAACATGCATCAATTTGAAACCAAAATCTCATATAGACCTATAAATTTAGCATTTTAAAGAATACACTTCATCACATACTTAATCAAGCCACATTTCAGAAGTAAGAATGGCTTGGTGCAAACAAATTTTTTGAAAATGGGAAAAATCAACCTAGAAGATTTTCAAATTCCAATAAAATAAAAAATTAAAACTTTAGAACTCAATGAATAATTTCACTAAAAAAATTTCTAATTGGAAGGAAACAAGATTACCAAATCTAAGAGAAAAACAGAGGAAAATTATGTTGAAAGAGACTCAACCTCCTCCTAAATCTAACTCTCCATTGCTTAAAGACAAACAAAAAGGAGCTATAGAAGTTATTGAAAGAATGGAAAGAAATAAAAATTAAGCTCAACGTGGAAGGAAAGAACACAAGTGCTAGAGAGCTAGGATAATATTAGAGGCTAAAAGAAAAGTGATTATAAGGGGTGATTAGACATATTTATAGCCAACAAATAGATTCAAGAATGAGTGTGATTACGCATAGACCGAAAACCCTAATTTTTATTGTTTGAATTTGATCTAAATGGGAATATTTTGTGAAAGATAGAATAATTCCCTTCCAGAGCTGAAATGGTGATTTCTAGAGAATGTTGGTTGATTTCATTCAAAAAGCATAGAACATAAGAGAGGTAATGGAAGATAAGCATGGGAAGGAATATCGAGTTGAGTAGAGATAGTTTGTGAATCAAAGAAACATTGTTAGAAGTGTGAGGTGGAAGATGAAAAATTTGAGGTCATCCTCTCCCTGAATTACCCAATCAAACCATTTAATTAGTTTGAGGCGGCAACTAGAGCTGAATATATGATAATAAGGGCGAAGAATATCTAAAGAACAACTTGGATTCTAATTATTAAGGTTCCATTTTGCTATAAGGAATTTTTTCCTAGAAATTAAGTTTCAAAAATATACTTATCCCAACCAACCACTCGATTAGTTTGGCTACCAATCATACCAACCAGGCAATCAGTTCAGTCAAACAACACCCTTTAGCTAAAATGAAGAACTAGTCGATTGGTCCACATGAAAACGTTTTTTATTCAATTTTCAAAACTTATTTAAATCTAAATTTCCTCTAACTCAATTATAGTTCCAAATAGAAATCAACATTATCAAATTTTGAAAAACATCATAACTTTCAATTCAACAACCTTACAATAATATGGGGCATCACACCCTTTTGTTCTAGGTCCTTACATTTTAGAGAGGAACTTGAATGGGAGAAAACTTTGTTCCTATATGGAAAAGGGTTGAAAGACAATGAGGATGGAACCTTCTTGACTCTTAGTTCAATGCTTTGGTAGGGGGGTTGGGGATTTTTCCTAAATAAATTACCTAGTGACTTACCTCCTCTTAGGGGCATTGAGCACCAAATTAATTTGGCTCCTAGTTCTACACTCCCAAACAAGCTAATATTTAGATGCAATCCTAAGGAGGCTTGGGATTTATAAAGGCAAGTAAAGGAATTATTAGAAAAGGGTTTCATTCAAAATTCCCTTAGTAGCTTTTGGTAGAAAAGGAGGGGAATATGAGGATGTGTTGATAGTAGAGATATCAACAATATTACCATCAAGTATAAGTACCCTATACTTAGTCTTATGATATGCTGGATTGTTTACATGGAACTTGTGTATTTTCGAAGATTGACTTGAGGAGTGGCCACTATCAAATTAAAATGATAGAAGGGGATGAGTTGAAGACTACATTCATGTCTAAGGGAGGCTTATATGAGTGGATTGCCATGCCATTTAGGTTGTCCATTGGACTAAAAACCTTCATGAAGCTCATGGATGAAGTCATTCAGCCATTCATTTCTATTTTGTCAGCGTGCATTTTGATGATGTTCTTTTATACTCTTCTAGTAGTGATGAGCATATAAGGTAGTTGAAGCTTGTATTTTTAGCTCTTAGGGAAAAAAAGTTGTTTGGTATGCTAGAGAAATGTGACTTCTTTGTGCTTAAAGTTACTTCCTAGGATTTGTTGTATCTAATGACGACATCTCAATGGAGGAGTAAAAGGTGGAAGTGATAAAGTCATGGCTTACACCCATTTCCATTACCTACATTTGATAATTTAATGGAATCTTAGTTTATAGAGCTCCATAAAGGGATTTAGTACCATATTAACTTCCTAAATTTTATCTAACTCTAACCCTAAGTAATTAAAATTTTTACCCAATATGAATCTAAAGTAATTAATACTTGCACCTAATCCTAATCTTTGATAAGTGATATTTTTATCTTAACCTAATTTAATAATCCTAAATCTAAACTTAATCCTAATTCAGGGTGATTGATATTTTAACCTGAGCCTAACCGTAGATGATTGATAAATTAATTTCACCCTGATTTCCTAATCTAAAATTTAAACCTAACTCTAATCCTAATTTAAAATTCTTCTTCCTTTTCCCCTTTTGTTTCTCTTTTTCTTTCCTTTTTTTTCCCTTTTTTCTTTTTCTTCTCCTCATCTTGATCTCCATTTTTTCATCTTACTCTTTGGTCCATGCATACCTATCTCACATGGCCTCCTTTCCCTTCCCTTTCTATCGACCTACACCTCCCTACACTTCCACCTGCTTTCAGTGTAACACCCCCAAAATTTACTACTAAAGTTTTTTTTATTTTTTATAATTGGAAGCTAAGATAGTATATATTGGGGTGCTACTACCACATTTAGTACCAGACTGGTGTCCTTCTACTGTTATGATACTATGTGCTAAACCTAAAATGTTACTTTATATAAATTCAAAAATACAATTATGAAACATAGGAGCACAATAATTAGAATATATAAAATACAAACCACTAACAATAGTTACAAAATAGAGTTAGTGGAAAGGAAGTATAAGAGATCATAAGGAAAATTATAGAAAATTCCCAGACAATCCTATGCTCTTAACTCGATAAATACTCCTTGAAAAGATCTTACAAGCTAACTTGCAAAGGCCACTGCTCATTGAATAAGTAGGGGCCCAAAAAAGCAACCCTTCAGTACAATGGTACTAAATAACCCATTATACGAGACTAATATGTAAGGCTCACATACAACACATTAGATGCATCACATCAATCATATGAATATGGAATTATACATATATTATTAGAAATGAAATAATAATTTAGATAGCCACTTGCATCAAGATCATATCCTACCAATGCTCATTCGCTTAGAAATAATAGAACTTACCAATGGAACATCCAAGTGTTGCTATTTATAGTATAATTAGAAACTCACATCATTTTCAAGAATACAAACAACTCTCTTAAATAACAAGTAGGCCCATTAACACAATCCAACACACAACTCATTATAGGTAGGATCAAAGGCTGCTACAGAATCACATATAGTCTCAAAGGATGCTACCGAAGCATGGGTAAGCTAAAAATATACTATCAACTCATAGGTAGGCACAAAGGCTACTACTGAAACATTAGTAGGGTCAAAGACAACTATCAACTCATAGGTGGGCACAAAGGCTTCTATTGAAACATAGGTAGGCTTAAAGGTTGCTACTGAAATATCCCAATAATAATTTCCATTCAATTATCAAACAATTCTATTTTTATTTAATCTAGGGGGAGATCATGAACCTTGAGATAATAAGGTACCCTGGTCATATTGGTGCATAAGGCTAGCAAAGTATCCTATCAAATATCAACCCAGAGATGCAAATGTACCCTAGTTGCACTAGTACATGAAGGCACACAATACCCCATCGACAATGAAACCTAATCCATAAGTATGCATACCTCCTACCAAGATCTAAATAGAGTAATCATGGGTTAAACCATGTCTTTAGGGTAGTGACCCCTAAAGAGCCACGATTCTTGATCTCATGGTCTTTCACTTTAAGTATTAGTATTTTAATTAGGGTGACCACGAAAAGTATACATTAATCACATACTTCCATTTTTATTTGTTTCCAACATTATGAAGTTACTAGAATAAGGATCATTGTCAATGTCAACACAAGTATTCCACTTAGGGCATCCTATGCTTAAATACTCACACTCAGGCACTTTAAGTTAAAACGACCAAAATACCCCTAATGTTAAGGCTACCTCTTTACCACTATTTCCATTACAAATTCCATTTTATCTTATCAATATGCCATAAAAGAAGTAACACACCATAATTAAACTATTGATCATGAATTTAAGTTACTCGTCACACTAAATGACCATTTTACTCATAAACCCTAACATGAGCTTCTAGAGCAACCAACCACATATTCTCATGCTAAATCAACCATTAATGCACTTCTTGCATGTTTATGAGAATAATATCATAGCATAGCCTATTTTACCAAAATACCCTTATACATGCCATAGTAATAATTATGTTGAACATGCATATCTAACATAGAAAGACCCTATACTATGCTTGATAATGAACATCGCATGACATGCATATTCATTAGCATATTCATCAATGTACTCTCCAAAGTTACTAAAATACCCCCAATCCCTATAATATTCATAAATATACTAGAATAGGTGATAGTAAGACAATAAATCCCTATTCTCATACTTAGCATCAATTTATACTTGTCATGGATGTTTGTTAGACTAATCACCATAGTACACGTAGAAATTACCAAAATACCCCTAGACCATATAAAATTGAATATCATGCTCAAATAAGTGATACTAAGATAGTAAACCGCTATTCTCATATTTAACATTAATTAACACTTATAATCCATGTTTATTTGATTAATCCCCCTAGTACATGTAAATTACCAAAATGCCCCTAGGTCATATAATATTATTATGCATGCTCAAATATATATTGCTAATACCACAAACCCGTATTTTTATACTTAGCACCAATTATTACTTATCATGCATATTTATTTGGATAGCCCCCATTGCACATATAAAATTACCAATGTTCCCCTAAGTCATTTAATGTTAATATTTATGCCCAACCATGTGTTACCAATACCACAGACTCCTATTTTCATACTTAGCACCAATTATAACTTACCACGCATAATAACTAGGATAACCCCCATTACTAATGTAAAATTACCAAAATGACCCTAGGTCATATAATATTAATAATCATAATGAAATATATTTTTAATACCACAAACCCCTATTATCATTGTCAACACCACATAACACTTAGCATGCATATTTATTATAATGATCATAGCTATACATTAAATTTACTAAAGTACCCCAAGGCCATAAAATATTGGTCTTCCTACTAACACATGTATTTATAATACACCAAACTCCTCTATCCATTATTAGCATCATTTATAACACCTTAGGAATCCTGGTTATGGTTAAACATCCTGATTATCCAAATGATAAAATTACCCCTAGGGTTCATAGTAGTAATATTTTTATTACAAGTGTCCATACATACTTAATCTAGCCTTTCATTTACACATAACATAAATCATCACTTCTCTACATTAGACCACTTCTCCATCCCTCTTCCACACAGATAACACCTTACATAAGATAACATGCATTTTTTTCCAGTTTCCAAGATAACATTAATAATCATGGGATTATTTGTAACACATCATATCCACACAAATCATATGTCAAAAACCCTAATGTGCTAATATATGATAATCAGTGGGGTATAAAGGTTACCTTATTTCCAGTAAACTAAACTTTACTGGTATCCAATTAAAAATGCTTAGGCTCTATTTAATAATATTAGATAAATAAAATAATAATTTTTATTAAAAATATTTATTAAATATACAATTAATAAACTACCCTTATACCTTAATATTATCTAAAAATATAAAAACAAATGCACAACATAACTTATGCTGCATGTGGAGGGCGAGTCATGCCAAATTTGGATGAAGGAAATGGAATGGAGAAGGATGGTAGTTCGGTTAAGGGTTTTGGGGGATGATGGGAGGTGGTGGGTGTAAGAGGTGAGGGAGGAGGTGGTTGGCGGTTAGAGGCCATGGTGTAGGTGGCTCAAAGGCGATAGAGACACGAAGTGGGTTGCAGAAGGAAGGTGTAGAGAAGGGAAGAAGAGGAAGAAGAGGAAGAAAAGGAGAAGGAGAGAAAGAGTAGGGGGAAAGGTAGGTTTAGGTGGGGTAGCTACTGGTGATGGTGCTAGAGGGGTGGTGAGGTGGTGGTAGGAAGCTAGGAGGAGCTATAGTGGTGGAGGAAAGGGAGGTAAAGGGTGATCGAATAAAGAGGGTGGTAGTTGTAGGGGTGTTGGAGGGGGGAAAAAAGAGGGCAAGGCTATAGGGTAGGCTGAGTGCTGGCTTCTTGAAGAAATGTAGAAGGAGGTAGGGTGGAAGAGGTGGTGTTTGGATACTGGGTTGATGGTGGAAATAGCAGGGAAAGGGGCACATGTGGAGGGGACCATAGGGCCACATCGCCAAAAAGGGAAAGGGAAAGGAAAAAGACAATGAGGAGTGGTGTTGTAGGTGGTTTAGCTAGAAGATGAGTGTAGTGTAAGCTTGCAGGTTATACAGAGGTGTAGGAGAAAGTAGAGGCTTGCGAAGGGGAGGTGTTTGGCATAAGAGGGTGCAAATGGGAAAGAAAGGAAATGGGAGATATAGGCCTTATGTGAAGAAAAATAAAGATGGAGAAGTGGGGCCACCCATTTGGGAGAGAAGAAAGGAGAAGGGGAAGTGGGTATGTTTGGGGGAAAAAGAAAAGAAAGAAGGGTGAAGGCTTGGGTTGGTCTAAGTGGGAGAAGAAGGAGAAAGAAGGAGAAAGAAGGAAGGAGAGGCTGGACTAGCTAGGGGAAAATAAGAGAAAAAAAAGAAAGGGAGTGGTTTAGGCTGGCCTAAAGGAGAGGAAGAAGGAAAGAAAAGAAAGAAAAGGAAGAAAAGGAAAAAGGAAAAACAAAAGGAAAAGGAGAAAAAGAAAAGAAATATATATTTAGATTTAAGATTAGAAGTTAGGTTAAATTTTGACTATTGGAAAAAATATTAAATTAATTTTATCTCAAAATTTAGGTATTAATTTATGAAAATAATTTTGATAAAATTACGGGTTTAGGGTTTATTTAATTAAAAAGGATAAGATAAAATTATAAAATAATTATATTCATTTATTAAATAATCTTATTTATTTATGTAAGGCTAAGGTTCACAAAAAAATTAATTAAATAATTTAAAGCGTAAAATTTTCCAAATGCAAGGTTAAATGTTAAAATTTTAGTTTTTAAAAATTCAAGGTGTTACACTGGCTCTACCTCACATGCCTTGTAACTATAAAAGCCATGCTCGATTTCCATCCTTCCCATGAACTTTATCAAGAGAAGAAAACCTATGCCCAAATCCCTTGACCTTGCACCTTTAGCCCTATTATCTCACACCTTTACCCACTCTCCTATAAATACCCTCATACCTTTCTTATTTCATTTTTACAACCCACACAACTTCCCTATACCTCCCTCCTTTTTCCCTTAACTCCTTTACATTCCATTCATCATTTTTATTCCATTTTCATCCCTTGATGTTTCTTGTAACTTGCCAATTCTCACACAACTCTTCCCTTGAGTACTTTAAATCCTACACAATACCTACCCTAGTTACATTAAGCACCCATACAACAAGCCCCTTAGATGCATCATTCACTCACACAACCTTTAACCATTGGCCATATTTCTTCTTTGACAAATCCAAACTCATGTATCCAACACACCTTTCCTCCATTCCATTAAGCAGTAACCCCCAAATACACCACAAACCCATGCCAAGAAACCATCTCTCATGTTAAAGACCAACTCTAAACTACCACCCCCAACGTTAAGAAATCATGCTAAAATCAACCTAGTTTTGTCACTTCTTAGAGTAACAAACCCCCTGATGTGTAATCAAAGAGGAGGGAAAGGTTGGATCGTTTGCTATTGCTTGGTGGTGCCAATCATGAGATTATGTAGCAGAAACAATGGTTTAATGTTGATTAAACTTGAAAGAATTCAGTTTGGATTGCTAGATGAGTTCGAATGGTTGAAGTTGGTTTCAATTGTTTGAATGAATGAGATCAATGGAAGAAGGAATTGCCCCAGGATTTCCTTGATCAAAGAGAGGATAATAATAAGGAGACAAATCACTAACATTAAAAGTTCTTGAAATTCCACCATAATGATCTAGAAGTTCAAGTTCATAAACATTATCCCCAAACTTTCTTAGTATTTTAAATAGACCGTCAGCTCTTGGTATTAGTTTATTTTTATATAAATTAGGAAATATTTTTTTATGCAAATGTAACCAAACTAAGTCACCAGGAGAAAACACGTGAAGGTTTCTATGCTTATTCGCTTGAGCTTTATACTTGGCATTAGCTTTTTCAACATTATTTTTGATTTTCTCATGAAGCTGTTGAAAAAATTGTACTCTATCTTTGGCTTCATAATTTTGTAATTCACCTTCTTTCAAAGGAATCATATTAATAGGCATATGAGGATTCACTCCATACACCACCTCAAACGGACTAGTTTGAGTAGTACTAGATGGACTACGATTATAAGCAAACTCTGCATGATCTAACTTAACATCCCAATCTTTAGTACTCTTATTAACTAAACTTCTTAATAATGCACCAATAGTTCTATTAGTTACTTCAGTTTGACCGTCAATTTGTGGATGATGCGAAGTGCTAAATAACAATTTACTACCAAGCATATGCCATAAAGTTTTCCAAAAATAACTCATAACTTGACATCCCGATCTTAAATAATGCTTTTAGGTATTCCATGAAGTTTAACAACCTCTTTAAAATACAAGTTAGCAATATGCGTGGCATCATCGGTTTTATTACATGGAATAAAATAAGCTATTTTAGAAAATCTATCTACTACCATAAGAATAGAATCTTTACCACGTTGCGTTCTTGGTAACCCTAGGATGAAGTCCATACTAACTCCTTCCCATAGTTTATCAGGAACGGGTAAAGGTGTGTAGAAGCCTTTATGAAAGTAACTCTTACTTTTTTGACATGTAGAACATCTACTAATCATGGCTTGTGCATGTTTAACCATTCGCAGCCAATAGAAAGTTTCTTGTAATAATTCCATAGTTTTATGTATACCAAAATGTCCCATAATGCTACCTTCATGTATTTCCTTGATTAGCAAGTCTCAAATACTAGATCTAGGAATACAAAGTTTATTTAATCTAAACAAAAATCCATCTTGTATGACATAATTTCCATGGTATCCACTTTCTTTACATGCACTAAACATGTCCTTAAAATCTTCATCTTTAGGATATAAGTATTTGATCGTTTCAAAATCTAAGATTTTTGCATCCATAATAACAAGTAATGTAGACCTACGAGAAAGAGCAGAAGTGACTACATTTTATTTTCCATCTAAATTTTTTATAGAGAACACAAATGATTGTAAAAAATTTACCCATTTTGCATGTCTCGAATTAACTTTCTTTTGACTATGTAAGTATTTTAAACTTTCATGATCCGAATGTTATACAAAGAGTTTGGTCTTAGATAATGACTCCATGTCTCTAGAATTCGTATGATGGAAAATAATTCCTTGTCATAAGTTGAATAGTTAAGTTTGGCTCCATTCAACTTTTCAGAGAAGAATGCTATAGGTTTCTTTTCCTAGGAAACTACTCCTCCTATTCCAACTCCACTAGCATCACAAGTTTCTTCAAAAAGAATATTAAAGTTGGGTAAGGATAGAACAGGGCCATAACAAAGTTTGTTTTTGAGGGTTTCAAAGGCTTGAGTAGCTTCTTATCCCCAATAAAATTCACCCTTTTTATGAGTTGACTAATAGTTGTAGCTGTAGTAGAAAAATCCTTAATGAATATTCTATAGAAACTAGCTAATCCATGGAAACTTTTCACATCATGAACATTCTTAGGAATAGGCCATTCTTTTATAGCCATAATATTTTTTAGGATCTACTTTAATACCTTCTTCACTAATAATATAGCCTAGGAAAACTACACTTGGAAGCATAAAATCACAGTTCTCAAGTTTCCCATATAGTTTAGCTTTCCTTAGCTTATCAAATAATTTCTTCAAATGCACTAGATAATCATAACTATTTTTGCTATACACAATAATATCATCCAAATATACAACAATAAATCACTAAAGAAAGGTCAGAGAACTTCATTCATAAGTCTCATAAATGAGCTACGTGCATTACATAACCCAAAAGGCATAACCATCCACTCATAAAGACCATATTTTATTTTAAAAGTAGTTTTCCACTCATCTCCATCTCTAATCCTTAGTTGATGATATCCACTTCTCAAATCAATTTTGGAAAATACTTGTGCACCACAAAGTTCATCAAGCATATCATATAATCTAGGCATAGAAAAATGATATTTGTTAGTAATATTATTCACTGCCCTAGAATCTGTACACATATGTCAAGTACCATCCTTTTTAGGCACTAATAAAGCAGGAACACTACAAGGACTCATACTTTCTCTCACAAATCCTTTATCTATAAGCTCTTGTATTTATTTCTATAATTCCTTAGCTTCCTCTGGGTTACATCTATAAGCCATTTCATTTGGAATAGGCATACCGGGAATAAGATCAATGACATGTTCTATACCTCTTTTAGGTGGTAATCCAGGAGGTAAATCATTAGGAAATACATCATTATACTCATCAAGCAACTTAATTAGATTAGGATTTTCAATTTTTTGCCTTTTAGGGTTAGAATATTTAGAAACTAAAGCATAACAAACTCCTTCTTCTTCTTTGCATTTCTCCATAGCCTTTTCATGTAAAAATAATCTCTTTTTGTTATCACTCAAAGGCATATGATCACATAAAGAAGGTGTTAGCCTATACAATTGCTTTTCTTTCTTCACCACATATTCATTAGTTACCCCATCATGAGTTGCTTTTCTATCATATTGCCATGGTCTACCTAAAAGTAATCCATAAGCATCCATAGGAAAAACATCACATAGAACTTCATCATGATAGTCTCTAATAGAAAATGTGATTAAGGCTCTTTTGTTCACTTTAGCTCCTTTATCCTTATTTAGCCATTGTAAAGAATAGGGTTTTTGATGATTAGTAGTCTCTAAACCAAGTTTCTCAAACGTTGCTTCACTAGCAACATTTGTACGTGAACCACTATCAATTATGAGTCTATAAACCATATCACCTATTTTACATTTAGTCTTAAACATTTTCTCTCTTTGAGTAGGTGTAACATTAAGTTGTATTTGTAAAAATATTTGAATTACAAAGCATGGATCTCCTTCTTCTTCATCCATAGTTAATATTTCATTAGGAGATTCAATTTATAAATTCTCATCATCACTACATGGTTCCATGTTTTCTATTTCATGCAAGGTTAAGGCTCTATGGTTAGGAAAATCTCTAGAAAAATGTTCATATCCCTTACATTTAAAACATTGTTTATTTTCCATTTCAACTACCTTATTTTTACCTTTATCAACCTGGTTATTCTTTTTATCATATGAAGATGTTGACTTAGGTGTAAAGGTGTTAGAATAGGATTTAGTTGAAGTTGAAGCATTAGACTTAATATAGGCTTTAGTTGATTTGGTTTTTATTTCAAATTTTAAAGCTAATTTAATCAAGAGAATCATAAGAATACATGTCAACTTTATCTCTTATCAATGTATTCAAGCCACCTAAGTATCTAGCACACTTTTGTTCCTTTCATTCTTGAACATCACAAATAAGGGCTAGTTTTTCAAATTATCTAGTGTGTTCTTCTACACTAAATAAACCTTGCCTTAGAATAGTCATTTTAACATACATATTCTGCTCATACTCTCTAAGTACAAATTTCTTTCTTAGGTGTTTCTTAAGTTTTTCCCAATATTTTATCTTTGATTTCTCTTATCTTTCTCTTGTTCATTTTAAATTATCATATCAAATTCGAGCAAACGTTTTGAACTTAAGAGTAGCTAGCTTGCATTTTATCTCATCAATATACTATTTTAATTCAAAAATAGCTTCAATATCATGCAACCATTCAAAAAATAACTCCACATTCAAATCACCGTAAAATTCAGGAAGGTCAAGTTTAATACCTTGATCTTCATGGTAGGCATGTCTTACTTGAAATGTAGGTGGTTGTCTTTGGTTGCTTGAGCCAAAGGAGCTCATCTCATCTTCTCCATATTCATTGTGATGTATATTTGAATGTCCATTTTCACCTTTTTCATGATAGATAGGCTTCCTCTTTCCTTCCACAATATCATGTGTGGTCTCCATGCGAACTTGCCATGGTTTATGCTTTTTTGGTTCGGCTAGCTTAGCTTCCACACTTTGTATTTGATGTTGAAGTGTGGTTTGATTTTGAAATTGAGCATCCATTCATGTGGTGAGGCTCTTGATAGACTCTACCAATGCACAAACTTCTTCACTAGCCATGGTGAAGGGTGACACACACCTCTTTTTGTTGCACAAAAAGGATTTCACAAGTGTGTATGTGCTGGAATTTTTCCTGTAACCAAACAAGGTACAAATTTTCTTTTTGCTAATGCACAAACAAATTGTAGAGAACTACCTGCAATCTTTGATCAGGAACCAATGAGGGAAATGTAGCCACAAGATCACAACATGCACGTAGGAACCAAAGGTTGGAAGTATTCTTCTTATGTGGTCTAAATTTTAGCCACATAAAATAATAGAATGCCAAGAGTTTCTTCAATACGTATAGGTCTTCAAGTTGAATATTCAAACGTGGTGCATCATAGGATACACAGAGAAGACAAAGAGGAAGAGTATAGAGTGTTATTTGGAGAGAAAATGAATGGGGGTAAGCCGGGACACCCGCACACTTGCTCAGCACGTGAACTGGATACAATACCAAGTCTCGGGTTTTCTTTTCCTTACCAGGTTGGGTATGCGAAAAGGAAAATGAAATGAGAGGATTAAAACAGGGTAAATGAAAAGGTATGGATAATAAATAAGAGAGAAGGATTGGTGGAAATAACCTAACTCGCAGTAGAGCAAGGCAACACACACATATGGAGTTGTGCTAGAAATGAAGCAACTAGTTGAAGGTAGATTTAATTTGGTTGGAGAAAATGCAACAATACTGTTGCAAGATTTCAAGATATTCAACCAAGAAATTCAAGTAAGATTCAAGAAGATTATAAAAATTCAATAATTTAATGAAAAGAATAAGATGTTGATGAGTTCTTGATGCAAGAATGCACATATATGATAACCTGTCTACAGATGGCTTTGATCGACAGATTCCAAAATAGCCGAAGCTTTGATACAAAAAATGATGTGTAATAAAATTGGATGGAAGGGTTGGATCGGTTGTTGTTATTTTGTGGTGTCAATCACGAGATTATGTAGAAAAAACAATGGTTTAATGTTGATTAAACTCAAAAGAATTCAGGTTGGATAGCTAGATGAGTTCGAATGGTTGAAGCTGGTTTCAATTATTTGAATGAATGAGATCAATGGAAGAAGGAATTTCCCTGGGCTTTCCTTGATCAAAGGAGAATCAAAAGAGAGGATAAAATTCAGGCCTTTCTGTGTTAATTTTGTGTTCAAAAATTCTGTATATTCATCATTCATTCATGTGTGTACAAGGGTTTATATAGGGAGGAAGTAGCCGACACAATCAAGGCTTAACCAGTCGGTTCTTATCGTTAATTCAAGCCCATCATCCTACTTGAATTAAGCCCAAATAATTCCTAATCTTAATCACAATATCATTGTCTAAATGATATTAATGATTAACATTATAAAGCCATACAATTATCTATGATACATACATGAAATTACATTAAACCCTAGCTTACATAAAATACACTTAGGGTTTACAGTAAGTTAATACAACTAATGATAATCATCACCGTATCTTCCTTTTGTAAAGTATCATCCTATGTATGCTATAGTCTTTCATGCTTTGAATACTTTTACACTTTAAGGTTTATTAACATCTTCTTCTTACAAATATGTAACATACCTACAAGAACAACTTGAATTGTTTTCAACACCAAGCATAGACAAATTATCAAAAATATTTAATATGATAGGCTCCAATATTAAGCAAGCTAATTATTTCTTACCTTGAGAATCAAGATGAATATGATAGTCATCAGATGCTCTTGCATCACCCCCTAGTTACATCACAAGTTGGTGTTGCCTCTTCCATTGTCGCACTAAATTCGGTCACAACTAGTTTGAGTCTTGTGCTACTTGTCTTAATTCAATTTTTATTCATTTTCCACCCTAATTTGCCTTAGATCTTCCTTTATTGTTTTAATATTATTGATTCTAAGGTAATTTTCTGGTGGCTCTAGATGAAGAATCTGAGGTTATACGGGCCTTGAGACCAAAGATATTTGTGGTAAGGATACACATTGTAAATAAGATTTTGTGTGCAATGTGTATATTTATATGAAAAATATTATTTAGTATTTTTATATGAATACTTTCATTATGATATTGTCGTTATATGACCCATTATGTGGTATATGAACATATGAGAAAATGTAAAAAACTTGTGATTATGTATATTGTTAGTTAAGTTTTGTTCTGAATGTCAAGAATGTTCACATGAATCGTTTATCTAAATTGGTCTATGATGTAGTAATCATATTTATATATACTTTTGGTCAACTAATTTTAGGAGGATATGTGTTGAAGGTTGAAAGCCATTCATATAGGAACTCATATATATAATTTGGGCTATCTTAAGGGTAAATTGGTTAATATGGGTAAAATATGGATTCTCTATTTTATTGTTTTCGTTGGTTCAAAATATGCTCAATATATTTTTTGGAATATTTGGAATAATTAAGAATGACCTAAGTCCACTAAAATTTAAAAAAATGGCTTAAATTAAGAATAGTAACTCTAGAGTTGGGATCATTATCACATGTGTAGAATATTAGATTTAGTATTTTATTTTTGGATATGTTATTAGTATTATCATTTTAGTGTTTTATATGAAATTTTTGGTTATATGATTTTTATGAAAAAAAGTTATGCCTAAATTATAAAATTTGGGTTTCATAGGGATTTGTAAATAGTAACCCTAGAGGCAGGCTATTTCTTCATGAGTAATACATTAGAGTTCGAGCTTGATATTTGGATATCTTGTCAATGATCATATTTTAGTTATTTGTACTAAATTTGGTAGTAAAATGAGTTATGTGGGGTAAATGGTGCTTATCTTGTGAAATCAAGGTTTTTTTTTAGGGAAATACGACTTCTTCCTTAGGGGGGAAGGTGTCCCAACATTATTGAAATTGTGGTTTGTGTGTTTTGAATAATTATGATAATTTGGATTTTGTGCCTTGAATATATTCATGTGTGTTTGCATGATGATCTTGGTATAAATAACCATAAATAATATATTAATCACTTAGAGTGAAATATCACGTAAATCAAGAATGAAGTGTTAAGTAAATTCCATCAGCTTGATAATAGGGGATCAGTGCATTCTGAACTTGGAGTTGCTTCAAATCATTTCACTCATTTAAAGAATAGAAACCAAGAGTTGTTTCCCTAAGAGGTGTTGAGTCCATTCCATCTGCTTAATAATAGTGGTTAGATACATTTTTCCATAAGAGGTGTTTCAATATATTTTAATAGATTAAGAATATTAGGGTCCTAAACTCAATGTAAATAATAAATATAATTTTGTTATTCCTAATAATGGAATTCTTATGTTTAATCATTATGCATACTTATTCTTCTCTATGATCTTACATACTCTGTGTATCTCCACTATGGGTGTATTACAAATTACTCAGTATGTTTAATCATGTTGTAAGTGTTAACTATTTCGTCTTGTATTAAATATATGGATGGTACAGTAAGCCAAATTTATGTTGATTATGGTGGTTATGCCCACTATATTGTTATTTACACTTTTTCTAAAATTAAAAATTTTTAGTAGTAAATATTGGAATGTTACAGAATGCCTTAAGAAGTGAGAGTTCAAGTTGATGAATTCTGCCTAAGAAACCTTCAAATTGATGAAAGGTAATTTGAGTGAATCCCTAATTATGATATGTACTAAATTTGATAAAGTGATTAAAGTGGGAATCGGAGCACTTCTACTATAATAAGAGAATCCTATAGCCTTATATAGTGAGGTGCTTAATGGCTTAAGGTTTGACTATATCACGTATCACAATGAATTTTATGCGATTATTACGACTCAAGATCATCAGTCTCATTACCTTAGACTATTATAATTTTTATTGTATACCACTCATGATTCCCTAAAATACTTAAATAGACAACATAAGCTCAGTCCTAGACATTCTAGATGGATACTTTTTATAATCCTTCTCATTTATAGCTAAGCATAAGAATGGGAAAATAATTGTTATAGGTGATGCCCTCTCTAAAAGGTATTTCATGTTGTATTTAATAGAAGCTCATGTATTAGGATTCAGGTTCTTGAAAGAACTCTATAAAGAAGATTGAGATTTTGCAAGCTATTTTGAAGACTAATAAAATCTTTGAGGTTCCTCCGTCATTCAAGACGACTTCCTCTTCAAGACATCAATCATTATATCCCTAATAGTCATGTTTGAGAAGTGTTGATTAAATAATTGCATTTGATGTAGGAACATCCATAAAATCTCAAGATAATTAGGATTTAGCATACTTGGTAATGGAGCCAATCACATTACTCGTCTTTGATAATATACCTATCATTAATGTAGTTACTTTAAGACATTCTTGTATAGTTGTGGCATATGTACAGGGAGAAGTTTATGATGTCATGACACTTCAAGATGTTAAACTACTTAAAATACCAAGAATTGTAAGATAAATCAAGATAATGCAAGTCATTGTGCATGTGGATGATAAATCAAGCAATCT
>CM060182.1:3483500-3493500 GCA_030549775.1 Tamarix chinensis
CAATCTTCAACTCAATACCTAGTTATCATTTTTATGCAATTAGGTTTTTTGTTAGCTTTGTTATTTTATGTGTAACAATTGGTTATATTGTATTAAATTCAGTTATTAATTAAGTTTTTAATAACCTATGTATACACATTTTTTATTAGCTAGCCTAAGTTATTTATTTACAACCCTAATCTGTTACAATTAGTTGTAACAAACTTCTACTAGTTATCTATGTAAGGCCTAAGTGTGTATATGCTTGTAAATATTCAGAATTTTAAAATAATAGAATTTAATAATTGGATATCATTCACTTTTTGAGTGATTTAAATCATATTTGTTAGATTAAATCATGCTATATTAGGACTTACTTTGTGTTCTTCCTAAATAGGATCCCTAGAATGTGTTCTATGTGAAACACTTAGAGTTAAACATTCCTGTTACATTCTTGATAAATCTTGCTTGAAGATTCTCTAACTTTTTATCCATCCACAAAACCTAAATGAAAATTTGCCTACAAATTCTTCAAAACTTTGTTGAAGATCATAAAATACCATTATCTAAGCTTCCTTTACTTCTATCCACATCATTTTGGTATCAAAGTCAACATTTTTTTGGGTTCTAACAAAGCCATTCACAATCATCCCATCAAGTTTTTACATCTGAATTCAAAGTAATCATCAACCAAGAACTCAAATATCTTAGTAGGTGTTCAACTTTACCTTCATATCTTCAACTTGAATGTTTGAAAAACTTCTATACCTTAAACCTATTTTTGAATATACATATTGGATACTTAACTGAATCCCTCCCATATTCAAATATTCATCACACATCTTCAAGTAAACATCAACTATCATACTACTTCTCCTACCATATCATTTGAATATAACCAACACATATTCAAAATCCTCTAATCTTCAAGAAAGATCAAGAATCTTCAACCTACCTTTAACATAATTTGAATACTAATAATAATAATTCTTGACGATCATATTTATCTCACACAACATTCTAACACTCACTTACATCCTCTACTCTTATTCAGACCTTCAACCATCTTCCAACAACTTAAAACTTTCAAGAATGACTCCATTCCATATTCAAATGACATGCTTCCATTTTCAATATATTACCACATAAAACAATTAACCAAGAAACCATCAACCCTAACTCCAATACTCATCTACCACATTTAAAAATCTTCTTCTATCAAGAGAACATTTCCTATATATCTTAATTGTCTTAAATACCATTCAGCTGGTATTATTGGAGTGTAGTAAATTTTATACACATCAAAATACACATCATGGGTGAAGAAATATTTATGAAGTCCATGCTCAAAACAATCCAATAAATTTCTACAAATGTAATGTAACACCCCCAAAATTCAGTCCTGAAATTTTTTTTAAAGAATAAAACGGAAGCTAAAATAGAATCTGGGGAATGTTATCGCCACATCTAGCACAAGATAAATGTCTACCATCTATCTCATGCTAGATGCAAGGCTAAACCTGTCAAACAAAATTTCAAACATCTATGCCGTGAGGATAAACTCCCACATGGAGATATCCATAGGCAGATGGCAAGTGAATATTTTTATTGAATAAAAGCATTGTTGAATGAATAAGCGGAACCTATGAAATAAATCCGAATTTTAAAAGCTTATCAGAGTATGAGAAATTGAAATTCGATTATAATACCCTTGAAATTATGAATACAACACTTGTAACTTCCAAAGATGAATACAGTTAAACAAGATAAAACCCAATGGGTCAAATTCCGGATTGCCTACACTCTCAAGTTAAGCCTTCCATCCCAAAACAATATTCGATCTTAAACCTGCACAAGATGTCTGCTCCCCACCATCAGTAGATCATCATAGGACCCATTCAACTAAGGTAGTATCAGTACGGGTCCAATATTGAGTAAATCTCACTACCCTATCCTATAGGAGAGACGTAAAGTATAACATCAAGTGCATTTTGAATCATGGTGCATTACGTTGATACAATATTATGTATACTCAATACCCACATTATAAGTCCTACCATATACATATGATAACATGCGAAACATATGTAACATCTTAAACCGATAAGAGATTCAGATAAACCAACTAGACATTTATGGATAATGCTAAACCAACCAACCGGGCATTTTTGGACAACGCCAAACCAAGCCGAACCGAATCGGGCATTTATCAAGCGGGAATTTATGGGCAATGCCAACCAAACCAAACCAATCGGGTATTTAGCCCCATAGACATTACTTAGGGACATGTCCAGCCCCAGTCGAATAGACTCATTCTTTAGATCTCTAGTAAATATAGTCGATTCACATCATAGTCTTTATCAATTCATATGAGTGCGAGAACCCCACTATTATAGTCGGTGGACCGGTCATGTAGGGCAAAACACTCCTGGCCACTATTATTCGCTGGTGGACTGGTCTGGCCCCAACTCACATGGTGTTTCACTGTAATTACTTTGTGTCTTTCCCATGTCTTATCACTATTACGTTCGGTTTGTTGAGCATGGAATCCCCCATTATTATAGCCGGTGGACCGGTCATGTAGGGCACCCCAACCCTAGCCACTATTATTCGCCGGTGGACCAGTCTGGGTCCGGCTCAACATCTTCCTCTTTAAGTGATTAGTGTCTTAACATATCTTCTTATAAAGTATTTACCCTTGACATGCATGGCTAACTATATCCACACTTATCCTCTCAGGAGGGCCCGTCCCATATCTTGAGACTCTTGTGCCCTTTATCACACCCCTATATCTATTCCTCTTTATACTTACACATAATGAATCCAACTCCTAAGGGTGTGGGTTAAGGCCCAACACCTCATGACATCAAACTCCACCTACTATCAGCCTCTAGGGTTTCCCTTGAAACCCTAATTGAACCTATGTGACCCAACTTCCTCCTACTTCACTACCATTAATTCATTTATCGTCAAACACCTCATCTCATTTAGGTTCAATCCCAAATCATATCACTTTACTCATTAATTTCATAGGTGATCGAAAACCCTAGCCGGCCACTCCGAACTCTAGCACATTTCTTCCCCCACAAGTAATCTCTCTACTATTCACCTAACATTACTTACTTCCCATAGCACCCATACTCATCCCTCGTATATTAAATTTCCACTCTTAACCCATTACTCTACTCTTCCTTAATTGTTCTTACTTCCACATTTTCCCCCATTATATCCTTTCACCCCACATCATATTATTAATATCCTAGCATGCATGTCCTAGAGGGGTCACGTCACAAAATATCATAAACACAACAGAACAATCATTACACACATATCATAAGGAATTCATATAAACATACCTCAACTCCAAGCTGCACTACAAGTAATTAATCATTAAAAACATAAAGTACACAACATGGCATAACACATGGTACACAAGGTACATAACACACACATAGTTGTTCTTAGCCACATCCTTACAAAACACCCATAAGTGGAGGTAAGTAGAGACGTACCTAAATATGAAGCTAGCTAAGCGAGATAAGAGTGAGAGAGAGATCACTAGCTCGAGGATCCACAATAAAGCTTTCCTAGATCGCCGATAGAAATTGGAACTAGGTTAGAAACTATCTTATCAAATTAATAATTCACATATTATAATTAAATAAACGCAAACGAACACAAACGATCTTTCTTGGAAAACGTGTCCAAAACTTAAGACTTAAAAGCATAGCTCTATTAAGATTTAAGATTAAATATAAGTGAAAACGGATTAATACAAATACCACTTGTGACATTTCAAATTAATTTGGAAAGACTGAGAAAGAATAATCGATCATAAGTTAATTTATCGAAAATAACTTATTCATTAAGTTTTAAAACTAAATAGGTAAACCAACCATTTACATGGAACCAAATCCAAACCGATTAGATTAAAACATAATTTAAATGATTTAAAATCCAAAGACAGAAATCGATTAGATAAAAGACGCATAGCAGAAATCAATTTTATAAAACAATCCCCGAAGATTAGGGCTTTTTAATCCCTAAACTACGAATTGACCAAATCATTTTGATTACCTCAAATTGATAGTTTTAAAACACAATTAAACTAATTTTATATAAATCTAGATAATTAATTTCAACAAAACAATCTTCCTAGTAGCCAATTTAAGATTATCCATTTTCAAAATTAGGGTTTTTAAAGCCCACAACACAAACTCGGGTAATTCAAATTAAAGGTATTAGAAAGCAATTAGGATCATTTCAACTATTTCAACAAATTTAATTTTAGAAAAACAATTATACACATGATCAATTTCATAATCTCACTTGAAATCTAGGATTTTAGGCCCGAAAATACAATTCGGTTGAATTCTATTAATTTAATCAAATTGAATGTTTAGAAATGCAATTAAACACATTATATAACATATCAAATAATCAATTGATCAAAACCAATGAAAGAAATACCCAATTTAGCACAATTGGGGTTTTGGGCCCGGAACGCAAATCCGATCAATTCTTGCTAAAATATATAAATTGACGGTTCGGAAATGTAATTAAATATATTATAATATAAATTATATAGTCAATTGAATGGAACAACCCGATTACAAAATCCAATTTAGTCCCACAAGAGTTTTGACCTAAAAATCCAATTCCGTTTAATTACGCACAGTTTTCCCAAATCAACACTTCCAATATGAAATTAAATACATTTCAAATGATATTATAAAATCAATTGAGCGGAACGACTCAATTACGCGACCCAATTTCATCACACACGAATTTTGACCTAGAAATCAAATTCCGATAAATTCTGCATAAATTTCTTAATTGACGGTTCCGACATGAAATTAGATACATTTAAAAACATATTGCATAATCAATTCATCCAAAATCGCCAAATTGGGCGGGTCCAAAAAATTTGGGCATAACCCAGCCAAAAATCTAAATTTCTAAAATTCCAACATAACAATACAATTAACCTATGTAAAACAATCTCACAGCACATATATACATTATCAAACAATTAATTTAGCTTATCACAAGCTAAATCATACCTAATTAATCAAATCAATATTAGGGTTTTCGGAAATTTATACCAACGAAACCAGCACAAATTGGGACAAAGGAAGGCTGGAAAGCTTCGTTGGAGGCTAGGGGTGGCTCGCTGGTGGTCACCGATGCTCGCCGTGGCCGGACGGCGGTGCACCTAGCGCGGCTCGTCGCTGCTGCGGTCAGCTGCTGCTGTTGCGGTCAAGATGGCTGATGTTGCGGCTGTGGCTTGCTACGGCGTCGTCGGTCGCGTAGCCCGTCGCAGCTGGTTGGAGGTCGGCCAGCGACGGTTGGAGGTCAGCTAGCAGGGAGTTGGAGGAGGTGAGGGAGTTGCGAACAGGGAGCAAAAGGGACGGGAGAAGGGGATCGACGAGGAAGGGAAGAGAGAGAGGAGCAGGGAAAAAGGAGAAGGAAGAGAGGGGGGTCGGGGGCACCCGCTGGTTTTGGGCTTCTCTCTCTCTCTTTTTTACAAATATACATATAAAATAAAAAACTAAATTTTTAAAAATTATTATTGGAATATTTTATCTAAAATTTATTAAATGAAAATTATTTCATAAGGTTTCGAAAGATTAAAATCGATATACGAGCTATATAAAGAATTTTGAAAATATTTCCGGAAAAATTTACCAACGAACATGAAGATTTGTATTAGTTACAGAAATATATTATAAGACCTCGAAAAATTATTTAAAAGTATATAATAAAATATTTAAGTCAAATTCGAATAAATCGAGACTAATTTAAATAATTTTCGAAATCGGTTTTCCGTAAATCAAAACGCGTAAAATAGAAGAAAATTAATTTTGGAAAGAAATCCATACATAAATAATCTCCAAAAAACCTTTTTAATTTAAAACTTTCCGAAAGTATTAACAATTTTCGAAAACGAATAAATTTAAAGTCGAAAATATTTTCTACAGATAAAATTATTAAAATAAGTTTAACTATTTAAACAAAAATTCCATAGCTTAAATAATATACCTTGTTCATGAGATATAACTCCAAAATAAAGTCGTAATCACTAATACAAAGTTATAATCGAGAACGAATTTAAAATATTAAAAAACAAAATACGATAAGGAAAGGGAATACATATTTTTAACCAAAAATGAAATTCATAAGAATATAATAAAATCCTTGTCGTGAAAGAATTTATCTAGAATGGTTCGCAACGACAACGATTAATTAAATTCAAATATAAATTAGAAATCGTTAATAAATCTATAAAACGAATCGAAATTAAAATAATTAATTGTTTACATCAAATTACGCTAATAAAATCATTATACTTAATAAATCTGGATTTTAAAAATACATGGTATTACATGTAAGCACTACCAATGCTCAAATACAAAAATTTCTAGCCATATAAACCCAACTTTAATGTATAGAAGCAAATATTTATTAATCAAGAAATGTTTCAAAATATGCAAAACACCATGGAAGAAAATAATATTTATGTAGAGCGAATTGTCACGGTCCGTGACT
Source organism: Tamarix chinensis (assembly GCA_030549775.1). Taxonomy (NCBI): domain Eukaryota; kingdom Viridiplantae; phylum Streptophyta; class Magnoliopsida; order Caryophyllales; family Tamaricaceae; genus Tamarix; species Tamarix chinensis. Next base: position 3,490,029 of record CM060182.1, read on the forward strand.
TGCCCCAAGCATCTAGCCAATGAGCCATGCAAATATGGATGCTCCGTGGTTGTCTGACAGTTGCTAATGTCGATGTTATGTTTCAGGTACGACTCGGTGTCCCTCTCATGCATCTCTTTTGTGTTATTATTGCAGGATGTTGCGCATATTCGGCATGGTGCTCAGCCGTGTGGGTTGATGGATGCTGGCCTCGCCAGGGGCGCTGGGGCCGAAACCTCTGAGCACGTGACAAAGTGGTATCAAAGCAACTCGTTGCTCGCGTCAGTCAGCAAGCATTTTGCCGTGTTGTTGGCTACCTTGAAGGACTGTGGGTAGGCCGTGGGTGTGAGGCACGTTGTGAGATGACCAGCTTCGAAGGAGTGAAGCCAAGGGGAGGTCGTGAGTGCCGCACGGGTCCATTGACAAGGGTATTGGTGAACGTGGTTTGGTGTGGGATCCAGGCCATTGAAATGGGTTGTTGAGGGTCGTGCGATGAGTCGATCTCGGGCGCGCAGGTTTGTCGCTGCGATGGGGTCGGATATGTCGCTACAGATATGTTGAGTACGAGATGTTGGTTGGACTACGAGCCTTGCGGGGCAACGTATGGTTTTTGTCAGATGTTTTCCCAACATAGGGCGAGCGTTGAAGGACTGTCGCGTGGACAACGCTTGAGATGCAGGGAAGCAATGTTGGGACCCCTTTGTGGTGCAAACGAGGGTGTTTGCGATTTTGGGTGGGGGAGAATGTCACGGTCCGTGACTTGCCCCAAGCATCTAGCCAATGAGCCATGCGAATATGAGTTCTCCCTGGTTGCCTGACAATTGCTAATGTTGATGTTATGTTTCAGGTACGACTCAGTGTCCCTCTCATGCATCTCTTTTGTGTTATTATTGCGGGATGTTGCGCATATTCGGCATGGTGCTCAGCCGTGTGGGTTGATGGATGCTGGCCTCGCCAGGGGCACTGGGGCCGAAACCTCTAAGCACGTGACAGAATGGTGAGACGTGTGCTCCAATCCAAAGGTAGTCATGAAAACTTGATAATGGAGTAAAGTGATGATGCCAAATCAAGATGGTTCAAATGGTTTTAATCAAATTGAAGAAATAGTGTTAACTTCCAAATGATTCTTGCACATGACAAAGGCAAAGGTATAAATCTTAGCCTTCTTGATTTTAATAGTGAATTAGATGTTGAATTGTTGGATTAAATAGTGACTCTATTTGAGTTTAAGAAATATGATGATGAAAATAAATTTAAACTTGAAATTCTTAAATTTAAAAATTTTTCTAGGATTTGGTATGAAATCTTGAAGAGAACTCATGAAAGTCAAGAGAAGTTTAAAACAAGTTACAGGAAAATGACACAAATCTTCTAATGAGATTGAAGATTTGTTTGAAGGAAGAAATGAGAAGGATCAATGGCTTCTTTGTAGAATATGGGATGAAGATATTCAAGTAAGAAATTGATAAAGAATTCAACCGAAATTCAATCTTTGAATGGCACCCTATCTAAGATTACTCTAAGTATTCTTAAATAGGATCATTCAATTACAAATAGAGGATTAACCGAGTGTAATATTTTTATTAGATTTCAATATACTCAATCACATGTTACAATTGTGCTGGCACCCATGTCTTATATAGGAAGTCTTACATTGCTAACTAGCATACTAACTGAGCCTTATAGCACACATACTACTAACTGGCACATAAAATGGTATTAATAATGTAATTAGACCCTATATAATAATGGAATAACAAAGACTATTACAAATAAAGTAAGCTAATAACTAAATGACAACAACTAATAAAAACCCTAATCAAAACAATGATGTTGATTTGAAATGTTGACCAGGCCTCTTGACTTGTAGAGTTGACTTTTATGCATAATAGCTTCCTTTGTAATAGCTTGTAACACATAAAATCTTATGTATGTTGACATATTAAATAACTGGATTTTCTTCCTGCAAATATGTTACATACCTATAAGAATGACTTAAAGTAAACTCATTAGGGTTAGTCATATTATTATTATCAAAGAAATATAATTTGATCGGTTTCATAATCAACTATGCCAAATCTTTATCATCTTGAGAATCTATGGTTACTCCTGCATTAGAAAAAATTAAGAAACTCCTAAAAAAGAAATTTTTTCCTAAGGATCATGAGCAAGATATGTATGGTAAGTTTAATACCCTTAGTGAATGAATTCATTTTTGAAGAGGAATACACTAGCGAATTTAAAATACTAGTACTCATATGTGATAGATAAATCAGAAAAGAACAAAAATGTGCTAGATTCTTAGCTGACCTTAATAACTTGATCTATGATAGAGTGGAAATGTTTTCCTATGATTCTCTTAATGATTTTATTAAGTTAGCTTTGAAATTTGAAAAGAAAACTAAGTCAACCAAAGCTAAAGCTAAAGCTAAAGCTAAAGCTTTTGCTTCTACTTCAACTAAGAGTTATTATAATGCATCTACTTCTAAATCTTGTTTACATGCATCTTCTTCTAATGAAAGAAAAATAAACCCTAGCCATGAAGAAAAAGGTAAAAATAAAGTTGTGGAAATTTCCAATAATCAATGTTTTAAATTTAGAGGGTATGGCCATTATGTAGGTGAGTGTCCTAATTAAAGAGTTTTGGCCTTAATTCAAATAGAGGATAAGGAACCATATGATAATGATGAGCTAAGAACTAAATCTAATGATGATACCTTATGTATGTATGTAGAAGAAGGAAATTGATGATTTTTATTTGAAATGGTGTTACAAATACAACCTAATGAACCACCTACACAAAGAAATAAATCTTTTAAAACTATATGCCACTGTTGGTAGGGTCATTTTAGATAGTGGTTCATGTACCAATGTGACTAGTGAAAATATATTTTAAAAAATAGGGTTAGTGAGTAGTAATCATCCCAAACCCTATTATTTCAAATCGATTAATAAGGATAAGAGGGTTAAGTTAAATAAGAAAACCCTTATTTTATATTGCATTAGTGACTACTATGATGAGCTTTATGTGATATGTTGCCTATGAACACTTGTGGCATATTACTAGGAATACCATGTCATTATGATAGAAATTAAATCTATAATGGTGTAATAAATGAGTATGTCATGTATAAGGATAAGTGAAAGTATAAGTTGAAACCCTCTTGATGTGCTGATATACCTATAGTCGAATCTAAAAAGAGTGAATTCTTATGTGAAATTGCTATATTTAATTTCATTAAGGAGGAGGGTATTTTCTTTGCTATAGTTATGAAATAATATCAACTTAGGCATAACAAATCTAGTAATTTGAATCTCAATAAACCACTTGATGAATATAGAGATGTATTTCCTAATGACCTCCTAGATTGCTGCCTAAAAGAGGTATTGAGCATGCTATAGGCTTAATTCCTAGAATACCTCTACCAAATAAGTCCGCTTATAGATGTATCTTAGAGGAAGCCAAGGAATTTCAGCAAAAAATATAAGAGCA